>CM022299.1:19998140-20218200 GCA_011799875.1 Thinopyrum elongatum | reverse complement strand
CCGGGACGGGGGCGAGTGCCGGGGTTGGGGGCGAGCGCCGGGGTCGGGGGCGAGCGCAGGGGCGCGGCGAGGGCAGGGCTCCGGCGGCGACGACGGGGGAAGAGAGAGTAGGGATTTGGGGGGAAAAGCAGAGGCGGGAAGAAGCAGATAGTGGGGATTTGGGGGGTTAAGTCGAGGTAGCAGTAGCGCGTTCCGGAAGAACGCGCTATAGCTAACTTAGCTATAGCGCGTTTAGCCAGAAAGCGCTACTGCTATCACATGTAGCTATAGCGTGTTTATTCGGACAGCGCTACTGCTAACTTGACTAGCTATAGCTCTTTTTCAGAAAAGCGCTACTGCTATAACTAGTACCTATAGCAGTTTTCCTATTTGTTTCTTCTATTTTCTTTTCCTTTATTTTCTCTCCCTTTTCTTTTCTTTTCTTTTCCTTTTTTCTGAGAGCAGTGAACGAAGGGAAGGTGATACAATGTATATAACTAAGGCGATATATATTGCATCATTTGACGGTTAAGTATGTATACAAAACAGGAACATATATATTACATCATTTAACCCATTCATAATGGTTAAGTGTGTACACAAAATAGGAACATATATATTACATCATTTGACCGATAACGGTTCCTCAGCGTTGACGTTTTCGTTTTTGCGTGAGCTTCTTTCCCTTCTTGTTCGTTGAAGAATAATTGAGCCCCTCATGATGACTTTTCCTTTTCCATGGAGTATGATCTTTCTTAGGTAATGTAGTATTGATTCTTCTTTTGACGTATACTTCATCATCATCATCATCTTCCCTCATTGGGTTGCCGTACTGGTCGTAGTCTTCCTCGTTGGCGACTCCATCCATTCCAATGATGTTCCTTTTGCCTCTCCTCATGACAACACGGCTGGGATTGCACGGGTCGGTTATGAAGAAGCATTGTGTCACGTGCTTAGCGTGTACCCATGGCTCGTTTTTTGCGATAGCGTTCACGGTAGCGCTCTTGGCGTCGGGTATAGTCATGGTAGTGAAATACCGGTTTTCTCTTTCGACATTCTTAGCCCATCTGACACGGAACATCATCGCGTTGTGCAGTCCAGAGTAGTCAAGCTCCCAGATCTCCTCGACCCTTCCGTAAAATCTCTTAGTTGCGCCATTGTCGCTGCCGGTCATGCATTCCATCGTCACCCCTGAGTTCTGATCATCACTGTCCATATCTTTGGCCTCCGTGTAGAACATGTATCCGTTGATATTGTATGCCTGATAGGTGACGAGGTTGGGCGAGGGGCCATGTGCTAAGGTTGGTGTTCTGGTTGCCAAACGGATTCATGCCATCGGTACACGCACCGAGCACGATGTTCCTTCCATCACATTCGAAATACCGATATTCGCCATTCAACGCTCTCCACTGGCTTCCATCCTTGACGTGTCTCAGCTTCGGATCATCTCCATCGTCGGGCTTCTTCCTCTCCGCGTGCCAGCGCATGAGCTTTGCTTCCTTGGGATCTATGAAATACCGCTGGAGACGGGGAGTGATCGGTAAGTACCATACAACTTTCTGGGGAGATTTCTTCCCGGCCTTCTTGTATCGAGAAGCATTGCACACCGGACAGCTTGTTTTTTCCACGTGCTCCTTCCGATAAATTATGCAATTGTTGATGCACGCATGGTATCTAACATGCGGCAGATCAAGAGGGCACACGATCTTCTTGGCCTCATCCACAGTAGTAGGACAAATATTCCCCGCGGGAAGAACATCCTTTAGGTACTTGAGATGCTCATCGAGGCTAGTGTCGGTCCATTTGTTTTTAGCCTCCGTCTTCAAGAGTTGGAGCGTGAAACTCAAGCGGGTCACCTCAGGATTGCAACCATGATACAATGGAGTGTTTGAGTCTACCACCAGTTGCTACAGCTTGGCCTCCTTTCTAGAAGCAGCTCTCTCAGTACTCGTCTCCTTGCGAAGCAGTGCTTGAACATGAGGGTCCCGCACGATTGAACTTAGTACCGACGAACTCTGCGGCGTGGAGTCCACGTTCTCTCCGCCGCCATGTCCGGCCCCTTCTCCGCCGCCATGTCCGGCCCCTTCTCCGCCGCCATGTCCGGCCCCTTCTCCACCGCCATGTCCGGCCTCTTCCCCGCCGCCATTATCGATCATCTCTTTGTCTTGCCCCATGTCGTCATTGCCTGCCCCATCGGCGTCCTCAATATCATCATCCTCATATTCAATTATTCACCGAGTATAGCCATCCATGAAACCAGTCATGAGCAGGTGTGCTTCGACACGACCATCGTCATAGGGGTCGAGCCAAACTCATCCTTTGCATCTTCGACACGGACATAAAACCTCTGTCAGGTTTTTTTCTTTCATGTCCTGCACCGCCGACCGCAACCACCTGTCCACCATCGTTCCACTGACCATCATGAACGCCTGCACGGTAATAATAAACAAATTGATTATAAAAATGTGTGCATGCATCAAAGTCATACAAAAATTCGGCATGACCTTCCCTAAAAATAGGACATATAGAGTTTGCTCGAAATTCGCCGAAACGGAAATAAATCGACATTTCGGCAAAACATAGGCAACTCACAAGCACAATTTGGTGTCAACTCATGCCACACACACAATTTACATCATATCGCCCGATTATGTCATATCGCACACACATACACATATTTCCATTCTTGCAAAAGCATAAATTTTTAATCACCTATCTCGAGATCGAGCACACGGTGGAGATGATGATGTAGTAGGGAGATCAAAAGTGGACAAAGCTCTTCTTGACAAGGCTAGATCTAGTTACGGGTACATAGGTCACTTCACTAAATGCTACATCTACCTAGCTAGCTAGTTTGGGAGGAGACAACTTCAACTAGTGGAGGGGGAAGGAAAAAGAGAAAGGAGATGCATTAATGGAGGTGGTGTAGTTAGCTAGGAGTAATAAAGAGAGAGAAAGTTAGGTAGAAGAAGGAGAGTAATGGGGGGAGGAGTAGTGAGGAAGAAGCAAAGTGAGGGAGAGAGGAGGTGGGAGGTAGGGGAAAGTGAGGAAGAGAGCATGGGGGAGGGGGAGGGGGGAAGGAAAAGGTGGTATATGCTGCGGCTTAGCAGTAGCGCTGGTCGTAAACCGCGCTGCTGCTAATAAGATAGCAGCAGCGCGCTTCTGGCACATGCGCTACTGCTAAGCGGGGCCCGCCATGTGGCCAGTTTCAAAATTAGAAGTAGCGTCACCCAAAAAAGCGCGCTACTACTATTACTTTATCAGTAGCGCGGTTAGCTAGAGCGCGCTGCTACTAAACCTAGTGTGGCGGGAACGGTCGGTCAATTTTAGTAGCAGCGTGGTTCCACCGAGCCGCGCTACTGCTAAGTCAGTAGCAGTAGCGCATGTTTTTTTCCTGCGCTACTAGCAGTAGCGCCTCTTCCTGTACCGCGCTGATGCTAAGATTCTGTGTATAAGGTTTTCCCTAGTAGTGTCTCCTCACCGAATACAACGTCGAGGGCAATCTGGCCGAGTGATTTAGCCTTCTTCCCAGGGATTACCCCTTGGAACTGCATGTTGCTCTTGCTGAGCTGAGTCATCGGGATGCCCATCGCCTCCAATGTGTCGGCGTAAATGATATTAAGCCTGCCGCCGCCGTCCATTAAGACTTTGCGCAGTCAAACTCCTCCCACGACTGGATCTACCACCAAGGCTTGCTGCCCGGGGGTCGGTATTGGTGCCGGGTGATCTGACTGATCAAAGGTCACCGGCGTCTTTACCCAGTCGAGAAATTTTGTGACAGTCGGAACTGCCATGTTGACTTCTCGATTGATGACTTTGAGGTCTCTTACTCTTGATGTAGGCGAAGATCATCAAGACATTCTCGACGTTGGGGGTACCCGGAAGTACCCTTGGCCTCGTCATCATCATCTTCATCCCTGTCTCCAGAGTTATCTTGCCACATCTCTTGCTTCAGGAGCCGACACTCCCGAGTGGTGTGTTTCGGCAAAATCAAATTGCCCTCCTCATCCTTCTTCATATGGATCTGGCAAGGTTGGTCGAGGATGTCGCTCTTCATGGTGACTTGTTTTTTTCCTTTCCAATCCTTCTTCTGCTTTTGGGAGTTCTTTTTGCCTTGGCTAACCAGAGCTGCGGCCTCGGCACTCCCTCCGGCATCTGCTTTCCGCTTGTGCTTCTTGCCCTTGTTTTCTGACTGATGCGCGTCGCCTACTCGGCTCTTGCCACTCCTCAGTCGGTCTTCCTCTTCACCATTGGCGTACTGATTGGCTATCTCCATAGCGTGACTGAGAGTCGGGGTCTCAGTTCGCCCGAACTTCATGTTCAGCTCTCGGTACCTAACTCCGGCCTTGAAGGCGCAGATTGCCTGGTGCTCGGTGACGTTCTCCACCGTATTGTGCAGAGTGAGAACACCTTCGCCAGGTCATCCCAGCAAAAAATGCTACCCGACGGGAGTTGTGTTAGCCAAGCCCGAGCGGATCCCTCTAGCATCAGCGAAAAATGTTTCATGGCCACATTATCGTTGCCGCTGTCGATCTGGACTGCCACTCGGTAATCTTCTAACCAAATTTCGAGCTTGGATTTGCCTGTGAACTTGCCTATCCCTATGGCTAACCTGAAGTTGTTGGGAATCTCAGCCTCCCGTATGTAACGGGTGAAGCACTCGGGACCTGATGGTACAGAACCACTCGGTACGTCGTGATCTTGGCCCTCTCGTAGGGCCCGGCCGCTATCGACCAGGTTCTAAGTGAGAATGGATCTCGCGTTGAACAGCGGGTCTTGAGTGTCCCTCGACGGACGAGTGGGACTCGGCCTGCGATCATCGCCGTGAGTCCGCCTGTCGTCGTAGGGTTGACGCCCGTACGCGACATCCCGTGGTGGAGGCATCAGGGCGCTATCATAGTCATCGTTACGCCAGGGCGACGCAACTCGATCGCGCCTTCGATCTTCGTGACGATCTCTGGAGGAAGAAGTAGCTCGGCGCCTGCCCGAGCTGAGTGGGCTATGGGCCGACTGGACAGTCTCCGCATGCACATATGCGATATGGATCCGGTCTCTGGACTGGGACACCGCCGCATTCTGTGACAGTGTTGTCTTGAGGAGCGCCTGGATCTGACGAATCCCTTCTCCGGCCAAAGAGCCAGAGGGCTGAATGGAATCCGCGATCTGAGTGGCGGCTGCTAGATTTTGAAGTTGAGTACTGAGGACTTGATACTTACGAGGTTGGTCACTCGAGTGGAGCCGCCGTTTGTGCTGACTAGACCTGGGTTGACGGCGCTCGCGTTCGTCCAACTCCCTCTGATGCCGCTCGAGGCGATCACGCTCGGCCAGAGTGGCCAGGCGAGTCGACTCCATGGCTAGCGCCTCAGGAGTCATCCCGGTGATGGGAGTGTTCAAGAGCTGGTCGTTCCTGCGATGGAGGTCGTCCCGCTGCTCCTGAGTGAGAGCCTGCGGTACATACGGCTCGTGTCCCGGGAATCCGCCATTGGTGTTGACGTGGGACGCACCCGCGCGGTCGTCCTTGGGCTCGGTCTAACCCGGGGGTACCCGGTGCTCAGAGTTATCTGCCATGAGAATCTCGGCAGTCAACTCGATACTCTTGGACGTGGGTTGAATTCCTGTTACTTTCGTTGCCAATCGCTGCCATACATCCTCGCTACTTGAGTTTTTCGTGTGTTGCAACTGATTTGTGGGGTTGTAATCTGCAGTAAGTGGTGGATCCCGATGAACGGTGATAACCTACCAAGAAGATCAGCTAGGAAGAGGAAGGTATAATAGAATGCCGAAATCCCACCATCGCAAGTGTTTCGATTCTGCTTTTTAATCCCTCTTTGATTGATCCACTCAGGCTATTTAGTTTGTTTTTCAAATCTCTCTAGTTTCCACATCTGCTTTAGATGTTACTACTTTTCCATATAGTGTGTGGGTCTATGATACGTCTCCAACGTATCTATAATTTTTGATTGTTCCATGCTATTATATTATCTGTTTTGGATGTTTTATATGCATTTATATGCTATTTTATATTATTTTTGGGACTAACCTATTAACCTAGAGCCCAGTGCCAGTTTCTTTTTTTTCCTTGTTTTTGAGTTTTGCAGAAAAGGAATATCAAACGGAGTTCAAACGAGCTGAAAATTTACGGTGATTTTTTATGGACCAGAAGAAGCCCCCGAAGCACAAGAGTTGGGCCAGAAGATTCCCGAGTCAACGACAAGGGTGGAGCGCGCGCCCATCCCCCTAGGGCGCGCCCCCCTGCCTTGTCGCTGACTCGTGGACCCCCCTGACGTGAAACCGACGCCAAAATTCCTATAAATCCAGAAACCCCCAGAAAGAAACCTATATCGGGAGTTCCGCCGCCGCAAGCCTCTGTAGCCACGAAAAACCAATCGGGACCCTGTTCCGGCACCCTGCCGGATGGGGAAACCATCACCGGTGGCCATCTTCATCATCCCGACGATCTCCATGACTAGGAGGGAGTACTTCACCCTCGGGGCTGAGGGTATGTACTAGTAGCTATGTATTTGATCTCTCTCTCTCTCTCTCTCTCGTGTTCTTTATATGGCATGATCTTGAGGTACCGTGAGCTTTGTTATTATAGTTGGATCATATGGTGTTTCTCCCCCTCTACCTTCTTGTGATGAATTGAGTCTTGTTCTTTGAGGTTTCGTTATGTTGGATTGAGTATTGGATTTGAGAACACTTGATGTATGTCTTGCGATGGGATATCTGTGGTGACAATGGGATGTTCTATTGATTCACTTGATGTATGTTTTGGCACTCAACTCGCGGATTCCCGAGGTGACATTGGGGTAATCTATGCATAGGGGTTGATGGATGTTTTCGTCCTACGTTCTCCGATAGAAACTTTGGAGTGATTCTTTGTTGCACGTTGAGGGATTGTTATGTGATCCAATTATGTTATCATTGTTGAGAGAACTTGCACTAGTGAAAGTATGAACCCTAGGCCTTGTTTTCAAGCATTGCAATACTATTTTTGCTCACTTTTGTTACTTTCTACCTTGCTGTTTTTATATTTTCAGATTACAAAAACCCATATCTACTATCCATATTACACTTGTATCACCATCTCTTCGCCGAACTAGTGCACCTATACAATATACCATTGTATTGGGTGTGTTGGGGACACAAGAGACTCTTTGTTATTTGGTTGCAAGGTTGTTTGAGAGAGACCATCTTCATCCTACGCCTCCCACGGATTGATAAACCTTAGGTCATCCACTTGAGGGAAATTTTCTACTGTCCTACAAAACTTTGCGCTTGGAGGCCCAACACGAGTCTACAAGAAGAAGGTTGCGTAGTAGACATAAGTCTACCTGCACCCCGCCTCCTGACAGATTGACCCATTTGAACCGAAACAAAGGGACCTTAAAATCATGTCCATAGTAATTTTCAAGAGCCTAAGCTTGGGGATTCCTAAGGCACCCCAAGGTAATATTCGAGGAAGATCCAAGCAACTAAGCTTGGGGATGCCCCGGAAGGCATCCCCTCTTTCGTCTCCAACATTATCTGTAACTTTACTTGGGGCTATATTTTTATTCGTCACATGATATGCGTTTTGCTTGGAGCATAATTTTCTTTTATTAGTATTTGCTTGCTTTTATTTAGGTTAATGTTTTGCATCTTTTATTTCAATAAAAATGTCAAGTGTAGCCTTTACCATGCTTAGTTTGCAAGTCTATATGTTGCTGATTTGAAAACAGAAAGTTTTCTATCATTGTATGAATTCTTATGGAAATTAAGAAGGTGATAAAATCTTGAAATTTTTACACAATGAGTAAAAACAAATTTTCTACAGTTTGGTAATTTTTCATAATTTTTGGAGTTAGATAAGTATGAGTACAATTTCACTCTTTACAGACTGTCCTGTTTTGACAGATTGCTGTTATGTTTGCATTGTTTGCATATGTTTGCTTGTTTAATGATTCTATTTGAGGATAGGAGTATTAAATATGCGGAGGAATTTAGTATGCAATGTTAAATAATAATTTAATGATTTTCTACATTAGAGAATGATAAGGTTTTGCATTTGATTTATACTAACTTTTCTTACGAGTTCTTGTTGAGTTTTGTGTGGATGAAGTTTTTAAGATTTAGGGAAACCGTGATATAAACGGAATTAAGGAGACACAAAAGCTCAAGCTTGGGGATGCCCAAGGCATCCCTAGTTAATATTCCAGGAAGTCTCAAGCATCTAAGCTTGGGGATGCCCCGGTTGGCATCCCACCTTTCTTCTTCAACAATGATCAGTCAGTTTTGGTTGAGCCTAAGTTTTTGCTTCTTCACATGATATGTGCTATCCTTGGAATGTCATTTTATTTTGTTTTGCTTGCTATTTGAGTAAAATACTTAAGATCTGAAATTATTTTATGAGAGAGAGTCCTCACATAGCAACATAATTATTTGACTACTCATTGATCTTCACTTATATCTTTTTGGAGTAGTTTGTCAGTTGCTCTAGTGCTTCACTTATAACTTTTTAGAGCACAGCGGTGGTTTTATTTTGAAGAAATTGATGAACTCTCATGATTCACTTATATTATTTTGAGAGTCCCTAAACAGCATGGTAATTTGCTTAGGTTATGAATTTAGTCCTAATATGATGGGCATCCAAGAGGGATATAATAAAAACTTTCATATAAAGTGCATTGAATACTATGTGAAGTTTGATTCCTTATGATTGTTTTCAGATATAAAGATGGTGATATTAGAGTCAAGCTAGTGAGTAATTGTGGATTGGTAGAAATACTTGTGTTAAAGTTTGTGATTCCTGTAGCATGCACGTATGGTGAACCGTTATGTGATGAAGTCGGAGCATGATTTATTTATTGATTGTCTTCCTTATGAGTGGCGGTCGGGGACGAGCGATGGTCTTTTCCTACCAATCTATTCTCCGAGGAGCATGCATGTAGTACTTTGTTTCGATAGCTAATAGACTTTTGCAATAAGTATGTGAGTTCTTTATGACTAATGTTGAGTCCATGCATTATACGCACTCTCACCCTTCCACCATTGCTAGCCTCTCTAGTACCGTGCAACTTTCGCCGGTGCGTTACACCCACCATATACCTTCCTCAAAACAGCCACCATACCTACCTATTATGGCATTTCCATAGCCATTCCGAGATATATTGCCATGCAACTTCCACCGTTCCGTTTATTATGACACGCTTCATCATTGTCATATTGCTTTGCATGATCATGTAGTTGACATCGTATTTGTGGCAAAGCCACCGTTCATATTTTCTATACATGTCACTCTTGATCATTGCATATCCCGGTACACCGCCGGAGGCATTCATACAGTCATATCTTTGTTCTAGTATCAAGTTGTAAGTAAATAAAAGTGTGATGATCATCATTATTAGAGCATTGTCCCAGTGAGGAAAGGATGATGGAGACTATGATTCCCCCACAAGTCGGGATGAGACTCCGGACGAAAAATAAAAAATAAATAAAAAAGAGGCAAAAAAAAAGAGAGAGCCCAAAAAAAATGAGAGAAAAAGAGAGAAGGGACAATGTTACTATCCTTTTACCACACTTGTGCTTCAAAGTAGCACCATGTTCTTCATGATAGAGAGAGTCTCCTATTTTATCACTTTCATATAATAGTGGGAATTTTTCATTATAGAACTTGTCTTGTATATTCCAATGATGGGCTTCCTCAAATTGCCCTAGGTCTTCATGAGCAAGCAAGTTGGATGCACACCCACTTAGTTTCTTTTTGAGCTTTCATACACTTATAGCTCTAGTGCATCCGTTGCATGGCAATCCCTACTCACTTGCATCGATATCAATTGATGGGCATCTCCATAGCCCATTAATTTGCCTAGTTGATGTGAGACTATCTCCTTCTTTTTGTCTTCTCCACAACCACCATATTCTATTCCACCTATAGTGCTATGTCCATGGCTCACGCTCATGTATTGCGTGAAAGTTGAAAAGGTTTGAGAACATCAAAAGTATGAAACAATTGCGTGGCTTGTCATGGGGTTGTGCATGATTTGAATATTTTGTGTGATGAAGATGGAGCATAGCCAGACTATATGATTTTGTAGGGATAACTTTGTTTAGCCATGTTATTTTGAGAAGACATGATTGCTTTATTAGTATGCTTAAAGTATTATCATTTTTATGTCAATATTAATTTTTTTTGAATCTTATGGATCTGAACATTCATGCCACAATAAAGAAAATTACATGGATAAATATCTTAGGTAGCATTCCATATCAAAATTTCTGTTTTTATCATTTACATACTCGAGGACGAGCAAGAATTAAGCTTGGGGATGCTTGATACGTCTCCAACGTATCTATAATTTTTGATTGTTCCATGCTATTATATTATCTGTTTTGGATGTTTTATATGCATTTATATGCTATTTTATATTATTTTTGGGACTAACCTATTAACCTAGAGCCCAGTGCCAGTTTCTGTTTTTTCCTTGTTTTTGAGTTTTGCAGAAAAGGAATATCAAACGGAGTCCAAACGAGCTGAAAATTTACGGTGATTTTTTATGGACCAGAAGAAGCCCCCAAAGCACAAGAGTTGGGCCAGAAGAGTCCCGAGTCAATGACAAGGGTGGAGGGCGTGCCCACCCCCCTAGGGCACGCCCCCCTGCCTTGTCGCTGACTCGTGGACCCCCCTGACGTGAAACCGACGCAAAAATTCCTATAAATCCAGAAACCCCCAGAAAGAAACCTAGATCGGGAGTTTCGCCGCCGCAAGCCTCTGTAGTCACGAAAAACCAATCGGGACCTTGTTCCGGCACCCTACCGGAGGGGGAAACCATCACCGGTGGCCATCTTCATCATCCCGGAGATCTCCATGATGAGGAGGGAGTAGTTCACCCTCGGGGCTGAGGGTATGTACCAGTAGCTATGTGTTTGATCTCTCTCTCTCTCTCTCTCTCTCTCTCTCTCTCTCTCGTGTTCTTGATATGGCATGATCTTGATGTACCGCGAGCTTTGTTATTATAGTTGGATCATATGGTGTTTCTCCCCCTCTACCTTCTTGTGATGAATTGAGTCTTGCTCTTTGAGGTTTCGTTATGTTGGATTGAGTATTGGATTTGAGAACACTTGATGTATGTCTTGCGATGGGATATCTGTGGTGACAATGGGATGTTCTATTGATTCACTTGATGTATGTTTTGGCACTCAACTCGCGGATTCCCGAGGTGACATTGGGGTAATCTATGCATAGGGGTTGATGGATGTTTTCGTCCTACGTTCTCCGATAGAAACTTTGGAGTGATTCTTTGTTGCACGTTGAGGGATTGTTATGTGATCCAATTATGTTATCATTGTTGAGAGAACTTGCACTAGTGAAAGTATGAACCCTAGGCCTTGTTTTCAAGCATTGCAATACCGTTTTTGCTCACTTTTGTTACTTTCTACCTTGCTGTTTTTATATTTTCAGATTACAAAAACCCATATCTACTATCCATATTACACTTGTATCACCATCTCTTCGCCGAGCTAGTGCACCTATACAATATACCATTGTATTGGGTGTGTTGGGGACACAAGAGACTCTTTGTTATTTGGTTGCAGGGTTGTTTGAGAGAGACCATCTTCATCCTATGCCTCCCACGGATTGATAAACCTTAGGTCATCCACTTGAGGGAAATTTGCTACTGTCCTACAGAACTCTGCGCTTGAAGGCCCAACACGAGTCTACAAGAAGAAGGTTGCATAGTAGACATCAGTCTATTATACAAACACCCTTAATATATTATTCTATTCAAAAAGCTGCTTAAGAAGAAAAAAATGCAGCTCACTCGAATTTGTACAACAGTTCACCCCCCTATATGAATTGTACTATGTTTTCGTGTGTTTTAGAACAAGTCTAATGCATCAGTACCTACAGTGTGCTTGCTCGTCAAATGAAGTTCACAACCTATCCGACCATGTGAACTTCATCCATAATTGTAGCGAAGACGGTCAAAAAATAGTGTGCAGTTGTCTTTGTTGACATCTAGTGTAGTTGCCCTTCTGATGCAGTTCACTTCATCTATTTGTGGATCCGCAAAATATAGTGTCTGCACTTCGGTACATTCAAAACCACTTAAACCGTGATAAATTATAGAAAGTGTTATACATGAAAAAGTTCCGCCTCGTCGAAATCTTTCCAAAATTATTTTATTTGCATTGTTTTAATGAGCAGCTTGACAAATTTCATGAAAATACGTTCGCTTCCAGTCATCGGGTGACGCACCGTTTTTGAAACCTCTCTTGGACCGCAAGGAATCTCGGAAAGTGTTCTGCACATGATTTGTTGCCTAATCCATAGCTTTCTAATAGTATATCACATGTGTTGTTTTGTCATACGGTTTAATAATTGGATTAAAAAATACCAAAATTGCGTTGGCATTACAGTTCATTTCCTTTCAATTGAAGGTTCATAAGTGCTTGCAGAATAATGTATATACCACTGTTTGTTGATTTTCACGCTTGAGCATTGTCACTAAGGAACATAGCAAATGGGTAGCTTCACATCCCTTTGGTAGCTTCATGGTAATTACTTTCGCAATAAATACTGCAAACAACTTGTGATACTCTTATTTGTGTCAAACACACTATTCGTTATTATCTGGTTCATACACCTTGTTTTAGAATACGCCACCAGTCCTTCTCAAGACACAACCTTCCAATAAACCAAAGAATATTACTCCAAACACACTCAACAGTGTGGCCAAACCAATGATGTTCTGTTCGCCCACCTCCATGGAACCAAAGAAACATAGGCTGCGGCGGTGGAACGTGAAAGCAAAGAGTACGGAAAACACCGCCAGCACCGGTGTAAATAATAAATGTAGCGACCCGAGAGTATTCCTCCAACATTTTCCATGTTCTTTTATTTTTATGCATCATAATGTCATCATGCTATCATTGCATTACACCATATTAACTTGATCACATGAATCCAAACAACTTTTCCAAACCTTATTAATATTGCTATGCGTGTTATCATGGGAGTAGTACCACCCAAATCCATTTTGGTCTTCTTTGCCGAGACTCACACCCATACTTTGCACATGGTGTTCTTATGTTATATTTGAGCGACCATCCAAAAGTAGGAATTTTAGCACGCCCCAATCTTGCACATGTAATTCAAAATCCTTTCTTTGAGGAAAGTGGTGCTATTTTTGAAATGGGGATTTGAGTGAAGTCTAAATGACATGTAACATTTTGTGTGGCCTTGTCGTATTATAGGAAGGCTACTTAATTTTTTTTTGTCAACCGGAGTTCATTTGATACTGGAACGGATTAATGTGGAGGCGTGAAATTAAAGCAAACAAATAATAAAGTTATAATAAACCATCAAAGTGGGCTGATATTTTCCCTCTCTCCTTTCAGCCCAACACACCCACCTAAAGCCCCCGTAAATTCTATCCCAAATAGCCCAATAACCCCTTCTTCATATTTAAGGCAGGTCACCCGCTTCCATTTGGGGCAAACCCTAGAGAGGAGCGAGACATCCCCCTCAAATTCTACACCAGCCGCCACCTTCACCGTCGCCCATCCACCCGCCGCCAATGGTTTGCCTGCGCTGCCCAACAGCCGCCGCTAACCTTCTCTTCGTCGATTTGTGGATCCGCAAAATACAGTGTCTGCACTTCAGTAAATTCAAAACCGCTTAAACCGTGATAAATTAGAGAAAGTGTTATACATGAAGAGTTCCGCCTCGTCGATATCTTTCCCACATTACATTATTTGCATTGTTTTGACGAGCGGTTTGAAAATTTTCATGAAAATATGCTCGCTGCCACTCGTCGGGTGTCGCATCATTTTTGAAACTTCTCTTAGACCACAAGGAATCTCGAAAAGTGTTCTACATGAAAAAAATCGCCTAATCCTTAGCTTTGTAATGGTATATCGCACGCGTTGTTCAGTCAAACGGTTTAAAAATTGGATTGAAAAGAATACCAAAATTGTATGTAGTTTTTTTTGTTGGCATTACAGTTCATTTGCTTTCTGCTGAAGGTTCAGAAGTGCTTGCAAAATAATGTATATACCACTGTTTATTGGTTTTCCACACTTGAGCATTGTCACTAAGGAACATAGCAAATGGGTAGCTTAACATCCCTTTGGCAGCTTGATGGTAATTACTTTTGCCCTAAATTCTGCAAACAACTTGTGATACTCTTATTTGTTTGAAACACACTATTCCTTTCTTTGAGGAAAGTAGTGCTATTTTCGAAATGGGGATTTGAGTGAAGTCTAAATGACATGTAACATTTTGTGTGGCCTTGTTCTATTATTGGAAGGGTACTTAAATTTTTTGTCAACCGGAGTTCATTGGATACTCGAACGGATTAATATGGAGGCGCGATATTAAGGCAAACAAATAATAAAGTTGGAAATAAAACTATCAAAGTGGGCTGCTATTTTCCCTCTCTCCTTTCAGCCCATTACACCCACCTAAAGCCCCCCTAAATTCTAGCCCAAATAGCCCAAAAACCCTTCTTCATATATAAGGCAGGTCACCCGCTTCCATTTGTGGCAAACCCTAGAGAGGAGCGAGACATCCCACTCAAATTCCATGCCACCCGCCACCTTCGCCGTCGCCCATCCACCCGCTGCCACTTGTTTGCCCGCGCCGCCCAGCAGCCGCCGCTAACCTTCTCCTAACGGTAAGGATGAATTCCTATTTCTTTCGTTGCCAATCACCGCCATACATCCTCACTACTCGAGTGTTTGGTGTCTTGCAACTGATTAGTGGGGTTTTAATATGCAGTAAGTGGTGGATCCCGATGTACGGTGATAACCTACCAAGAAGATCAGCTAGGAAGAGGAAGGTACAATAGAATGCCGAAATCCCACCATCGCAAGTGTTTCAATTCAGTTTTCTAATCCCTCTTTGATTGATCCACTCAGGCTATCTAGTTTGTTTTTCAAATCTCTCTAGTTTCCACGTCTACTTTAGATGTTACTACTTTTCCATATAGTGTGTGGGTCTATTCTGCAAACACCCTTAAGACCTTATTCTATTCAACAAACTGCTTAAGAAGAAGAAAAATGCAGCTCACTCAAATTTATAGAACAGGTCATCCCCCTATATGAATTGTACTATGTTTTGGTATGTTTCAAAATAAGTCAAATGCATTAGCACCTACAGTGTGCTTGGTCGTCAAATGAACTTCACATCGTGTCCGACCATGGGAACTACATCCAAATTTGTAGCGAAAAAGATCAAAAAATAGTGTGGAGTTGTCTCTGTTAACATTTAGGGTGATTGCCCCTCTGATGCAGTTCACTTCGTTGATTTGCGGATCCGCAAAATATAGTGTCTACACATCGGTAAATTCAAAACCACTTAAACCGTGATAAATTAGAGAAAGTGTTATACATGAAAAAGTTCCGCCTCGTTGATTTCTTTCCAAAATTATATTATTTGCATCATTTTGATGAGCGGTTTGAAAATGTTAATGAAAATACATTCGCTTCCACTCGTCGGGTGCCGCGCCGTTTTTGAAACTGCTCTTAGACCGCAACGAATCTCTGAAAGTGTTCTACACAAAAAAAATTGCCTAATCCATAGCTTCCTAATGGTATATCACACACGTTGTTCTGTCATACAGTTTAAAAATTGGATTGAAAATAATACCAAAATTGCGTGTAGGTTTTTTGTTGGCATTACAATTCATTTCCTTTCTGTTGAAGGTTCAGAAGTGCTTGCAGAATAATGTATATACCACTGTTTGTTGGTTTTCCACACTTGAGCATTGTCACTATGGAACATAGCAAATGGGTAGCTTCACATCCCTTTGGTAGCTCAATGGTAATTACTTTTGCAATAAATACTGCAAACAACTTGGGATACTCTTATTTGTGTGAAACACACTATTCGTTATTATATGGTTCATACACCTTGTTTTAGAATACGCCACCAGTCCTTCTCAAGACACAACCTTCCAATAAACCAAAGAATATTACTCCAAACACACTCAACAGTGTGGCCAAACCTGTGATGTTCTGTTCGCCCGCCTCCATGGAACCAAAGAATCATAGGATGCGGCAGTGGAACGTGAAAGCGAAGAGTATGGAAAACATTGCCAGCACCGGTATAAATAAGAAATGTAGCAACCTGAGAGTATTCCTCTAACATTTTCCATGTTCTTTTATTTTTATGCATCATCATGTCATCATGCTATCATTGTATTACATCATATTAACTTGATCACATGAATCCAAACAACTTTTCCAAACCTTATTAATATTGCTACGCGTGTTATCATGGGAGTAGTACCACCCTAATCCCTTTTGGTCTTCCTCATCGAGAATCACTCCCAAAATTTGCACATGGTGTTCTTATGTTATATTTGAGCTACCATTTAAAACTAGGAATTTTAACAGGCCCATATCTTGCACATGTAATTCAAAATACTTTCTTTGAGGAACTTGAGCTATTTTAGAAATTGGGATTTGAGTGAAGTCTAAATGAGATGTAACATTTTGTGTGGCCTTGTTATAGTATAGGAGGGCTACTTAATTTTTTTTGTCAACCGGAGTTCATTTCATACTCGAACGGATTAATATGGAGGCGCAATATTAAGGCAAACAAATCATAAAGTTGGAAATAAAAATATCAAAGTGGGCTGCTATTTTCCCTCGCTCCTTTTATCCCAACACCCCCACCTAAAGCTCACCTAAATTCTAGTCCAAATAGCCCAATAACCCCTTCTTGATATATAAGGCAGGTCACCCGTTTCCATTTGGCGCAAACCCAAGAGAGGAGCGAGACATCCCCCTCAAATTCTACGCCAACCGCCACCTTCGCCGTCGCCCATCCACCCACCGCCACTTGTTTGCCCGTGCCGCCCAGCAGCCGCCACTAACCTTCTCTTAGCTGGTAAGGATGAATTCATGTTTATTTCATTGCCAATCGCCGCCATACATCCTCACTACTCGAGTTTTTGGTGTGTTGCAACTGATTAGTGGGGTTGTGATCTACAGTAAGTGGTGGATCCCGATGGACGGTGATAACCTACCAAGAAGATCAGCTAGGAAGAGGAAGGTACAATAGAATGCCGGAATCCCACCGTCGCAAATGTTTCGATTCGATTTTTTAATCCATCTTTGATTGATCCACTCAGGCTATCTAGTTAGTTTTTCAAATATCTCTAGTTTCCACATCTGTTTTAGATGTTACTACTTTTCCATATAGTGTGTGGGTCTATTCTACAAACACCCTTAAGACCTTATTCTATTCAAAAAACCGCTTAAGAAGTAAAGAAATGCAACTCACTCGAATTTTACCAATAGTTCACCCCCCTATATGAATTGTACTATCTATTCTTGTGTTTCAGAATAAGTCAAATGCATCAGCACCTACAGTGCGATTGGTCGTCAAATGAAGTTCACATGGTGTCCGGCCATGTGAGCTGCATCCAAAATTGTAGCAAAAATGGTCAAAAATAGTGAGTAGTTATCTCTGTTGGCATTTGGTGTGGTTGCCCTTCTAATGTAGTTCACTTTGTCGATTTGTGGGTCCACAAAATATAGTGTCTGCACTTCGGAAAATTCAAAACCACTTAAATTGTGATAATTTAGAGAAAGTGTTATACATGAAAAAGTTCCGACTCGTTGATATCTTTCCAAAATTATATTATTTGCATCCTTTTGACGAGCGGTTTGAAAATTTTCATGAAAATACGTTCGCTGCCACTCGTCGGGTGCCGCACCTTTTTTGAAACTGCTCTTAGACCGCAAGGAATCTCGGAAAGTGTTCTGGACGAAAAAAAATCGCCTAATCCGTAGCCTTCTAATGGTATATCGCACGCGTTGTTCTATCATACGGTTTTAAATTTGGATTAAAAACAATACTAAAATTGCGTGTAGTTTTTATTGTTGGCATTAGAGTTCATTTGCTTTCTGTTGAAGGTTCAGAAGTGCTTGCAGAATCATGTATATATCACTGTTTGTTGGTTTTCCACGCTTGAGCATTGTCACTAGGGAACATAGCAAATAGGTAGCTTCACATCCCTTTGTTAGCTTGATGGTAATTACTTTTGCACTAAATACTGCAAACAACTTGTGTACACTTATTTCTGTGAAACACACTATTCGTTATTATATGGTCCATACACCTTGTTTTAGAATACGCCACCAGTCCTTCTCAAGACACAACCTTCCAGCAAACCAAAGAATATTACTCCAAACACACTCAACAGTGTGGCCAAACTTGTGATGTTCTGTTCGCCCGCCTCCATGGAACAAACGAAACATAGGATGCGGCGGTGGAACGTGAAAGCGAAGAGTATGGAAAACACTACCAGCACCGGTGTAAATAATAAATGTAGCAACCCGAGAGTATTCCTCCAACATTTTCCATGTTCTTTTATTTTTATGCATCATTATGTCGTCATGCTATCACTGCATTACATCATATTAATTGATCACATTAATCCAAACAACTTTTCCAAACCTTATTAATATTGCTATGTGTGTTATCATGGGAGTAGTACCATCCTGATCCCTTTTGGTCTTCCTCACCGAGACTCACTCCCAAACTTTGCACACGGTGTTCTAATGTTATATTTGAGCTACCATCCAAAAGTAGGAATTTTAGCACGCCCCTATCTTGCACATGTAATTCAAAATCCTTTCTTTGAGGAAAGTGGAGCTATTTCCGAAATGGGTGTCTGAGTGAAGTCTAAATGATATGTAACATTTTGTGTGGCCTTGTTATAGTATAGGAAGGCTACTTAAATTTTCTTGTCAACCGGAGTTCATTTGATACTCGAACGGATTAATATGGAGGCACGATATTAAGACAAACTAATAATACTAGTCGACAACCCGTGCATCCGCACGGTCTAGCTATAATTTTTTTCTATACTAAATTAGTATACAATGTATTTTTCATAAATTTTAAATCTCCATCTAAGTCAAGCTCCTCATTTATTTTGTCAAAGTGCTCCGAAAAAAATAAGTTGATTTGATAAAATCTCATCTTATCACATTATTCATGCAAATACCACAACTGGAAAATTTATTGCATTTATCTATCTAGTTATCACATTATTCATGCAAATACCACAACAGCTTGTCAAAGAATTTTAGATAAAGTATCGTAGACATTTGCGATGGCTCTCAAAATGCAACTGTTTATTTAAATTTTAGAGGAAACAAAATTAAGTATAATACATGGCCACTCTCAAAGGTCAAGTAATTGCTTGAAATTAATTGTGCAACTTATTTCTACAGATGTTGAATTAATTAGAAGATATTCTGTTCTAAATAAAATTTAGAAGATATTCTGCTGCTATACAATCAACGATGGGAGTACTGTTTATCTGTAGCGGCTATATGGCGCCCTTCTCAAGACAATAACTGGAAGAATGACATTGGGACGCAGCTTCAACTTGGAAGGGCTGAGCCAAACATGCTTGCTGCGATTCACATGTTTGTGCACACCAAACAGGAGAACAACAACAGTGTACGTGTAGTCGAATACATCAATAGTTCTGTAAGTTCTGTTTAGTTTAAAAAATATGTAAATTTAATAACTTGGTCATAATACTTTACTCTAATTCCCATGTGAATCTAGGTTCTAAGTTCTAAGACAACCATGTTGGCTGACATAAACATGAACTGCTACCTCTTATGGACCGAGAAAAGAGCAAAAATCATGCCGATGATATATAATTTCCTTCTCTTATGGGCAGGGCGGTCATGTATTTCCTCAATGATGGTCGTGGACTGATAATAAAAAATCCAAGTGATCTTTAAATTATACTGTTGTTTCTTTATTAACAGAATCAAGTTATTCATTGCTTCTTACAATCCATCCACCATCATGATTAGCAACACTTCGTCTCGTAATTCTTGTAGTCCTACATGCCTTGGCATGCAATATATTTCCTCCAACTACTGCTTGTCCGTTCCTCAACTATTCTGAACGCTGTCATACCCATGGCCTGCCCTGTTTATGCAGTCTAGCTTGCATATAGTAGTCAATTCCAAGCAACTAATGAGAATCGAGTGTTTTCTAGCATTTTTGTAATCGACTCCTCGGACTCGACACTCTGTGACACATGCATGCTGCTCTTCATCATGGACGACCTGAGAGAATGGATGATCAGTGCTTCATATTTTTCATCCAATTGAAATAAATCCTTAGATAATACAATATTTTTTAGTGCATTGCTCTTGTTTTTTCCTCCTG
Organism: Thinopyrum elongatum; assembly: GCA_011799875.1. Lineage (NCBI taxonomy): Eukaryota > Viridiplantae > Streptophyta > Magnoliopsida > Poales > Poaceae > Thinopyrum > Thinopyrum elongatum. Next base: position 20,198,027 of record CM022299.1, on the reverse strand, counting down.
ACTTTAGCTTCTTTCCTATGCTAGCACTTGCTTGTGAGATGCCTCCATCAAGACCCTCCTTTCCCAGGATATGGCATGCCAGGTTGGGTAGATCGTGCAAGCATGGCTAGCATATGGAAGCAGTGCACCTGATGAAATCTCAAGAGCGAGAGAAGAACCTTGAGAGTATATTGAAGGGGCAGACGTGGGGAAGCCGCTGCTTGCCAGCTCGGCACCCCTGGTACCCTATCCGATCCCATTGGTGCTCGCTATTGGTGCTTCCCTTCTCACGTCCGAAACTAAAATCGAAAGTAGCTAAGCCCCTCACCTCAACAAAGGCAGTAAAGGAAGCTAATTGTTTCAGAGTAGGAGGCTTGGAGCGTGGTCACCGTCGCCGCTGCGTGCAAGATTTTGCGATGCTTACGGCCCGCCCAGCTTCGAGCATATGCAGCACGGTCGAACTGCTCTCATGGAACCCGGCCACGGACGACTCTGTGTAGCTCCCACATTGCACACCCATCTGCAGCATCAACTGCGTCAGCTGCCACTGGTTTTCTTGGATGAGACTTGGATCTTTGTTGTATTCGAGGAAGAAAAGAGGAGGAGGTATCATGTATTCTGCACCATCAACTGCGTCAGCTGCCACTGGTTTTGTTGGATGAGACTTGGATCTTTGTTGTATTCGAGGAAGAAAAGAGGAGGAGGTATCATGTATTCTGGTTGTGGAAACAGGCTTGGCAGGGGCACACCAGATTGAATCTATACGTGAAAGGAGAGGAACGTGTTTTTTTTTTTTTGAGGGAAAGAGAGGAACGTGGTGATGGTCTTCATTTTAGGAAACGTGCTGATGTTCCTGTTTCTTGTGAGACATGGTCTCTTCTATGGAAACTATTGTTTTTTTTCTGATGCAAATTATGTGCAGGTTGGGTCAGGTTTACGTTCAGATTGGACCTCTTTTTCACGACTGGGGTAACGTACATCGGATGGTTAAGATAGATCAATTACATAGATCGAACGACCAAGAATGATTAAGATATTTTTGATGTGATGCCTCCAATTAGTAAATATAAGATATTAGAAATAAAACTATCAAAGTGGGCTGCTATTTTCCCTCTCTCCTTTCAGCCCAACACCCCCACCGAAAGCCCCCCTAAATTCTAGCTAAAATAGCCCAATAACCCCTTCTTTATATATAATGCAGGTCACCCGCTTCCATTTGGGGAAAACCCTAGAGAGGAGCGAGACATCCCCCTCAAATTCTGCGCCAGCCGCCAGCTTCGCCATCACCCATCTACCCACCGCCACTTGTTTTCCGGCGCCGCCCAGCAGCCGCCGCTAACCTTCTCTTAATGGTAAGGATGAATTCCTGTTTCTTTCGTTGCCAATCGCCGCCATACATCCTCACTACTTGAGTTTTTCGTGTGTTGCAACTAATTAGTGGGGTTGTAATCTGCAGTAAGTGGTGGATCCCGATGGACGGTAATAACCTACCAAGAAGATCAGCAAGGAAGAGGAAGGTACAATAGAAAGCCGAAATCCCACAATCGCAAGTGTTTCAATTCTGCTTTTTAATCCGTCTTTGATTGATCCACTCAGGCTATCTACTTTGTTTTTCAAATCTCTCTAGTTTCCACATCTGCTTTAGATGTTACTACTTTTCCATATAGTGTGTGGTTCTGTTATACAAACACCCTTAATATCTTATTCGATTCAACAAACCACTTAAGAAGAAAAAAAAAACGCAGCTCACTCGAATTTGTACAACAGTTCACCCCCTATATGAATTGTACTATGTTTTCGTGTGTTTTAGAACAAGTCTAATTCATCAGCACCTACAGTGCGCTTGGTCGTCCAATGAAGTTCACATCTTGTCCAACCATGTGAACTGCATCCAAAATTGTAGCGAAGATGGTGAAAAAATAGTGTGCAGTTGTCTTTGTTGACACTTGTGTAGTTGCCCTTCTAATGCAGTTCACTTAGTCAATTTGTGGATCCGCAAAATATAGTGTCTGCACTTCGGTAAACTCAAAACCACTTAAACGGTGATAAATTATATAAAGTGTTATACATGAAAAAGTTCTGCCTCATCGATATCTTTCCAAAATTATTTTATTTGCATTGTTTTAATGAGCAATTTGACAAATTTCATGAAAATACGTCCGCTTCCAGTCGTCGGGTGTCGCACCATTTTTGAAACCTCTCTAAGACTGCAAGGAATCTCGGAAAGTGTTGTGCACAGATTTTTTGCCTAATCCATAGATTTCTAATAGTATATTGCACACGTTGTTCTGTCATACGGTTTAATAACTGGATTAAAAAAAATACCAAAATTGCGTTCGCATTACAGTTTATTTTTTTTGCTGAAGGTTCATAAGTGCTTGCAGAATAATGTATATACCACTGTTTGTTGACTTTCCACGCTTGAGCATTGCCACTAAGGAACATAGCAAATGGGTAGCTTCACATCCCTTTGGTAGCCTATGGTAATTACTTTTGCACTAAATACTGCAAACAACTTGTGATACTCTTATTTGTGTCAAACACACTATTCGTTATTATCTGGTTCATGCACCTTGTTTTAGAATACGCCACCAGTCCTTCTCAAGACACAACCTTCCAATAAACCAAAGAATATTACTCCACACACACTCAACAGTGTGGCCAAACCTGTGATGTTCTGTTCGCCCGCCTCCATGGAACCAAAGAAACACATGATGCGGCAGTGGAACGTGAAAGCAAAGAGTATGGAAAACACTGCCAACATCGGTGTTAATAATAAATGTAGCGACCCGAGAGTATTCCTCCAACACTTTCCATGTTCTATTATTTTAATGCATCATCATGTCATCATGCTATCATTGCATTTCATCATATTAACTTGATCACATGAATCCAAACAACTTTTCCAAACCTTATTAATATTGCTATGCGTGTTATCATGGGGGTAGTACCACCCTAATCCCTTTTGGTCTTCCTCGCCGAGACTCACTCCCAAACTTTGCACATGGTGTTCTTATGTTATATTTGAGCTACCATCCAAAAGTAGGAATTTTAGCACGCCCCTATCTTGCACATGTAATTCAAAATCCTTTCTTTGAGGAAAGTGGTGCTATTTTCGAAATGGGGATTTTAGTGAAGTCTAAATGACATGTAACATTTTGTGTGGCCTTGTTGTATTATAGGAAGGCTACTTCAATATTTTTTTGTCAACCGGAGTTCATTTGATACTCGAACGGATTAATATGGAGGCGCGAAATTAAGGCAAACAAATAATAAAGTTAGAAATAAAACCATCAAAGTGGGCTGCTATTTTCCCTCTCTCCTTTCAGCCCAATACACCGACCTAAAGCCCCCCTAGATTCTAGCCAAAATAGCCCAATAACCCCTTCTTCATATTTAAGGCAGGTCACCCGCTTCCATTTGGGGCAAACCCTAGAGAGGAGCGAGACATCCCCCTCAAATTCTACGCCAGCCGCCACCTTCGCCGTCGCCCATTCACCTGCCGCCACTTGTCTGCCCGCGCCGCCCAGCAGCCACCGCTAACCTTCTCTTAACGCTAAGGATGAATTCCTATTTCTTTCATTGCTAATCGCCGCCATACATCCTCGAGTGTTTGGTGTCTTGCAACTGATTAGTGGGGTTGTAATATGCAGTAAGTGGTGGATCCAGATGGACGGTGATAACCTACGAAGAAGATCAGCTAGGATGAGGAAGGTACAATAGAATGCCGAAATCCCACCATCACAAGTGTTTCGATTCAGTTTTTTAATCCCTCTTCGATTGATCCAGTCCGTGTATCTAGTTTGTTTTTGAAATCACTCTAGTTTCCACATCTACTTTAGATGTTACTACCTTTCCATATAGTGTGTGGGTCTATTCTACAAACACCCTTAAGACCTTATTCTATTCAACAAGCCGCTTAAGAAGAAGGAAAATGCAGCTCACTCATATTTGTACAATAGGTCATCCCACTTTATGAATTGTACAGTCTTTTCGTGTGTTCCAGAGTAAGTCAAATGCATTAGCACCTACAGTGTGCTTGGTCATCAAATGAAGTTCACATCGTGTCCAACCATGTGAACTGCATCCAAAATTGTTGCAAAAACGGTCAAAAAAATAGTGTGCAGTTGTATCTGTTGACATTTAGGGTGGTTACCCTTTTGATGCAGTTCACTTCGTCGTTTTGTGGATCCGCAAAACATAGTGTCTGCACTTCGGTAAATTCAAAACCACTTAAACCGCTATAATTAGAGTGAGTGTTATACATGTATAAGTTCCGCCTCGTCGATATCTTTCCAAAATTATATTATTTGCATCGTTTTGACGAGCGGTTTGAAAATTTCATGAAAATACGGTTGCTGCCACACGTCGGGTGCCGCACCGTTTTTGAAACTTCTCTTGCACAACAAGGAATCTCGAAAAGTGTTCTGCACAAAAAAATTCATGTAATCCATAGCTTTCTAATGGTATATCGCACCCGTTATTCTGTCATATGGTTTAAAATTTAGATTAAAAACAATATCAAAATTGCATGTAGTTTTTGTTGTTGGCATTATAGTTCATTTTCTATCTGTTGAAGGTTCAAAAGTGATTGCAGAATAATGTATATACCACTGTTTGTTGGTTTTCCGCGGTTGAGCATTGTCACTAAGGAATGTAGGAAATGGGTAGCTTCATATCCCTTTGGTAGCTTGATGGTAATTACTTTTCCACTACATTCTGCAAACAACTTTCGATACTCTTATTTGTTTGAAACGGATTATTCGTTATTATATGTTTCATACACCTTGTTTTAGAATACGCCACCAGTCCTTCTCAAGACACAACCTTCCAATAAACCAAAGAATATTACTCCAAACACACTCAACAGGGTGGCCAAACCTATGATGTTCTGTTCGCCCGCCTCCATGGAACCAGAGAAACATAGGATGGGGCGGTGGAACATGAAAGCGAAGAGTATGGAAAACACTGCCAGTACTGGTGTAAATAATAAATGTAGCAACCCGAGAGTATTCCTCCAGCATTTTCCATGTTATTTTGTTTTTATGCATCATCATGTCATCATGTATGATTGCATTACATCATCTTAACATGATCACATTAATCAAACAACTTTACTAAACCTTATTAGTATTGATATGCGTGTTATCATGGGAGTAGTACCACCCTGATCCCTTTTGGTCTTCCTTACCGAGACTCACTCCCAAACTTTTCACATGGTGTTCATATGTTATATTTGAGCTACCATCCAAAACTAGGAATTTTAGCACACACCTATGTTGCACATGTAATTCAAAATTCTTTCTTTGAGGAAAGTGGAGCTATTTTTGAAATGGGGATTTGAGTGAAGTCTAAATGACATGTAACATTTTGTGTGGCCTTGTTATAGTATAGGAAGGCTACTTAATTTTTTTGGTTATTCGGAGTTTGTTTGATACTCGAACGGATTAATATGGATGTGCGATATTAAGACAAATGAATAATAATGTTAGAAATAAAACTATCAAAGTGGGCTGCTATTTTCCCTCTCTCCTTTCAGCCCCACACCCCCACCTAAAGCCCCTCCCCTAAATTCTAGCCCAAATAGCCCAATAACCCCTTCTTCTTATATAAGGAAGGTCACCCCCTTTCATTTGGGGAAAACCCTAGAGAGGAGCAAGATATCCCCCTCAAATTCTACGCCAGCCACCACGCCGTCACCCATCCATGCGCTGCCACTTGTTTGCCCGCGCCGCCCAGCAGCAGCCGCCGCTAACCTTGTCCTAACTAGTCAAGATGAATTCCCATTTCTTTCATTGCCAATCGCCGCCATACATCCTCACTACTCGAGTTTTTGGTGTCTTGCAACTGATTAGTGGGGTTGTAATCTGCAGTAAGTGGTGGATCGCCATGGATGATGATAACCTACAAAGAAGATTAGCTAGGAAGAGGAAGGTACAATAGAATGCTGGAATCCCACCGTTGCAAGTGTTCTGATTCACCTTTTTAACCCCTCTTTGATTGATCCACTCAGACTATCTAGTTTGTTTTCAAATCTCTCTAGTTTCCACATCTGCTTTAGATGTTACTACTTTTCCATATAGTGTGTGGGTTTATTCTACAAACACCCTTAAGACCTTATTCTATTCAACAAACCGCTTTAGAATAAAAAAAGCAGCTCACTCGAATTTGTACAACAATTCATCCCCCTATATGAATTGTACTATGTTTTCATGTGTTTCAGAATAAGTCAAATGCATCAACACCTACAATGGGCTTGGTCGTCAAATGAAGTTCACATGGTCAGAATTGTAGCGAAAATGGTAAAAAAGTAGTGTGCAGTTCTCTCTGTTGACATTTAGTGTGGTGCCCTTCTAATGCAGTTCACTTCGTCGATTTGTGGATCCGCAAAATACAATGTCCGCACTTCAGTAAATTCAAAATCGCTTAAACTGTGCTAAATTAGAGAAAGTGTTATACATGAAGAAGTTCCGCCTCGTCGATATCTTTCCCACATTACATTGTTTGCATTGTTTTGACGAGTGGTTTGAAAATTTTCATGAAAATATGCTCCCTACCACTCGTCGGGTGCCACACCTTTTTTGAAACTGCTCTTAGACCGCAAGGAATCTCGGAAAGTGTTCTGGACGAAAAAAAATCACCTAATCCTTAGCTTTCTAATGGTATATCGCACGCGTTGTTCAGTCAAACGGTTTAAAAGTTGGATTGAAAAGAATACCAAAATTGTGTGTTGTTCTTTTTGTTGGCATTACAGTTCATTTGCTTTCTGCTGAAGGTTCAGAAGTGCTTGCAGAATAATGTATATACCACTGTTTATTGGTTTTCCACACTTGAGCATTGTCACTAAGGAACACAGCATACGGGTAGCTTCACATCCCTTTGGTAGCTTGATGGTAATTACTTTTTCCCTAAATTCTGCAAACTACTTGTGATACTCTTATTTGTTTGAAACACACTATTCCTTTCTTTGAGGAAAGTGGTGCTATTTTCGAAATGGGGATTTGAGTGAAGTCTAAATGACATGTAACATTTTGTGTGGCCTTGTTGTATTATAGGAAGGCTACTTAAATTTTTTTGTCAACCGGAGTTCATTCGATACTCGAACGGATTAATATGGAGGCGCGATATTAAGGCAAACAAATAATAAAGTTGGAAATAAAACTATCAAAGTGGGCTGCTATTTTCCCTCTCTCCTTTCAGCCCAATACACCCACCTAAAGCCCCCCAAATTCTAGCCCAAATAGCCCAATAACCCCTTCTTCATATATAAGGCAGGTCACCCGCTTCCATTTGTGGCAAACCCTATAAAGGAGTGAGACATCCCACTCAAATTCTACGCCACCCGCCACATTCGCCGTCGCTCATCCACCTGCTGCCACTTGTTTGCCCGCGCCGCCCAGCAGCCGCGGCTAACCTTCTGCTAACGGTAAGGATGAATTCCTATTTCTTTCGTTGCCAATCGCCGCCATACATCCTCACTACTCGAGTGTTTAGTCTCTTGCAACTGATTAGTGGGGTTGTAATATGCAGTAAGTGGTGGATCCCGATGGACGGTGATAACCTACCAAGAAGATCAGCTAGGAAGAGGAAGGTACATTAGAATGCTGAAATCCCACCGTCGCAAATGTTTCGATTTAGTTTTTTAATCCCTCTTTCATTGATCCACTCAGGCTATCTAGTTTGTTTTTCAGATCTCTCTAGTTTCCACATCTACTTTAGAAGTTACTACTTTTGCATATAGTGTGTGGGTCTATTCTGCAAACACCCTTAAGACCTTATTCTATTCAACAAACCGCTTAAGAAGAAGAAAAATGCAGCTCACTCAAATTTGTACAGCAGGTCATCCCCGTATATGAATTGTACTATGTTTTCGTATGTTTCAAAACAAGTCAAATGCATAAGCACCTACAGTGTGCTTGGTCGTCAAATGAAGTTCACATCGTATCCGACCATGGGAACTACATCCAAACTTGTAGCGAAAAAGGTTAAAAAATAGTGTGCAGTTGTCTCTGTTAACATTTAGGGTGGTTGCCCCTCTGATGCAGTTCACTTCGTCGATTTGCGGATCCGCAAAATATAGTGTCTACACTTCGGTAAATTCAAAACCACTTAAACTGTGATAAATTAGAGAAAGTGTTATACATGAAAAAGTTCCGCCTCATTGATATCTTTCCAAAATTATATTATTTGCATCATTTTGATGAGCGGTTTGAAAATATTAATGAAAATACGTTCACTTCCACTCGTCGGGTGCCGCGCCGTTTTTGAAACTGCTCTTAGACCGCAAGGAATCTCCGAAAGTTTTCTACACAAAAAAAATCGCCTAATCCATAGCTTTCTAATGGTATATCGCACCCGTTGTTCTTTCATACAGTTTAAAAATTGGATTGAAAATAATACCAAACTTGCGTGTAGGTTTTTTGTTGGCATTGCAGTTCATTTCCTTTTTGTTGAAGGTTCAGAAGTGCTTGCAGAATAATGTATATACCACTGTTTGTTGGTTTTCCACGCTTGAGCATTGTCACTAAGGAACATAGCAAATGCTTAGATTCACATCCCTTTGGTAGCTCGATGGTAATTACTTTTGCAATAAATACAGCAAACAACTTGTGATACTCTGATTTGTGTGAAACACACTATTCGTTATTATATGGTTCATACACCTTGTTTTAGAATACGCCACCAGTCTTTCTCAAGACACAACCTTCCAATAAACCAAAGAATATTACTCCAAACACACTCAACAGTGTGGCCAAACCTGTGATGTTCTGTTCGCCCGCCTCCATGCGGCGGTGGAACGTGAAAGCGAAGAGTATGGAAAACATTGCCAGCACTGGTTTAAATATGAAATGTAGCAACCTGAGAGTATTCCTCCAACATTTTCCATGTTCTTTTATTTTTATGCATCATCATGTCATCATGCTATCATTGCATTACATCATATTAACTTGATAAGATAAATCCAAACAACTTTTCCAAACCTTATTAATATTGCTACGCGTGTTATCATGGGAGTAGTACCACCCTAACCCCTTTTGGTCTTCCTCACCGAGACTCGCTCCCAAAATTTGCACATGGTGTTCTTATGTTATATTTGAGCTACCATCCAAAACTAGGAACTTTAGCAGGCCCATATCTTGCACATGTAATTCAAAATCCTTTTTTTGAGGAAACTTGAGCTATTTTCGAAATGGGGATTTCAGTGAAGTCTGAATGACATGTAACATTTTGTGTGGCCTTGTTATAGTATAGGAGGGCTACTTAAATTTTTTTGTCAACCGGAGTTCATTTCATACTCGAACGGATTAATATGGAGGCGCGATATTAAGGCAAACAAATAATAAAGTTGGAAATAAAACTATCAAAGTGGGCTGCTATTTTCCCTCGCTCCTTTCAGCCCAACACCCCCACCTAAAGCTCCCCTAAATTCTAATCCAAATAGCCCAATAACCCCTTCTTCATATATAAGGCAGGTCACCCGCTTCCATTTGGGGCAAACCCTAGAGAGGAGCGAGACATCCCCATCAAATTCTACAACAGCCGCCACCTTCGCCGTCACCCATCCACCCACCGCCACTTGTTTGCCCGCGTAGCCCAGCAGCCGCCGCTAACCTTCTCTTAACTGGTAAGGATGAATTCATGTTTATTTCATTGCCAACCGCCGCCATACATCCTCACTACTCGAGATTTTGGTGTGTTGCAACTGATTATCGGGGTTGTGATCTGCAGTAAGTGGTGGATCCCGATGGACGGTGATAACCTACCAAGAAGATCAGCAAGGAAGAGGAAGGTACAATAGAATGCCGGAATCCCACCGTCGCAAATGTTTTGATTCAGTTTTTTAATCCAACTTTGATTGATCCACTCAGGCTATCTAGTTTGTTTTTCAAACATCTCTAGTTTCCACATCTGCTTTAGATGTTACTACTTTTCCATATAGTGTGTGGGTCTATTCTACAAACACCCTTAAGACCTTATTCTATTCAACAAACCGCTTAAGAAGAAAAGAAATGCAACTCACTCGAATTTTTCCAATAGTTCACCCCCTGTATGAATTGTACTATGTTTTCTTGTGTTTCAGAATAAGTCAAATGCATCAGCACCTACAGTGCGATTGTTCGTCAAATGAAGTTCACATGGTGTCCGACCATGTGAGCTGCATCCAAAATTGTAGCGAAAGTGGTCAAAAAATAGTGTGTAGTTGTCTCTGTTGGCATTTAGTGTGGTTGCCCTTCTGATGCAGTTCACTTTGTCGATTTGTGGATCCACAAAATATAGTGTCCGCACTTCGGAAAATTCAGAACCACTTAAATCGTGATAAATTAGAGGAAGTGTTATACATGAAAAAGTTCTGCCTCGTTGATATCTTTCCAAAATTATATTATTTGCATTCTTTTGACGAGCGGTTTGAAAATTTTCATGAAAATACGTTCGCTGCCACTCGTCGGGTGCCACACCTTTTTTGAAACTGCTCTTAGAAAGCAAGGAATCTCGGAAAGTGTTCTGGACGAAAAAAAATCACCTAATCCATAGCTTTCTAATGGTATATCACACGCGTTGTTCTGTCATACGGTTTTAAATTTGGATTAAAAGCAATACCAAAATTGCATGTAGTTTTTATTGTTGGCATTGCAGTTCATTTGCTTTCTGTTGAAGGTTCAGAAGTGGTTGCAGAATCATGTATATATCACTGTTTGCTGGTTTTCCATGCTTGAGCATTATCACTAGGGAACATAGCAAATAGGTAGCTTCACATCCCTTTGGTAGCTTGATGGTAATTACTTTTGCACTAAATACTGCAAACAACTTGTGATCCCCTTATTTCTGTGAAACACACTATTCATTATTATATGGTCCATACACCTTGTTTTAGAATACGCCACCAGTCCTTCTCAAGACACAACCTTCCAGTAAACCAAATAATATTACTCCAAACACACTCAACAGTGTGGCCAATCCTGTGATGTTCTGTTCGGCCGCCTCCATGGAACAAAAGAAACATAGGAAGCGGCGGTGGAACATGAAAGCGAAGGGTATGGAAAACACTACCAGCAGCGGTGTAAATAATAAATGTAGCAACCCAAGAGTATTCCTCCAACATTTTCCATGTTCTTTTATTTTTATGCATCATCATGTCGTCATGCTATCACTGCATTACATCATACTAGTCCAAATGCCCGTGCGTTGCAACGGGCAAAAAAAAATAATATCTGCACCGTGTGGCATTATGTGCCATTTTTTATATCCAACTCCAACAAACGTGACAAAAATATAAAAAAAAATACAAATATCTAGATTAAAATTTTTAGGAAAAATAATACGTTTTCTTGCTTTTAGCAACTTGTGTGTCTAGATAATCTGAAAAGTACGACTCCAATGACCTGAAGATATAGAAAAAGTTTGATTATTCAAATATGAAGGAAACTTTTGTCAAACTTGGAGGACATGTGATGTGTAAGTGTCCACTTAGAAGTGTGCAAGGAAGGCGTCCCGTTACTATGCATGCGAGATTAGGGTGTGGGGGCAGCAGGAAGGAAATGCATACGCAATACTTGCGAAGATGAACATTTGAGAAATTACTCTTTAAAATCGCCTATCTCTTTTTTCCATCCATTACAATTCCTTCAAATATCTATTTAATTCGGGTCTTTCTTTTCTGTTAATTTTCCATCAATCCAGCGGTTGGCTGCGTTTTATAATTGCCACCATGCATGCCAGAATTCCGGGTTCTTCTTTCCCACTAATTCCCTCCATCAACGGTGTGGCTGCGTGCCTATTTTAACCGGGTCTTTTTAATCTCCCAAGAATTCCATCAATCCTGAATATTAATCCGTTTCCTTCTTTTTAAGGACTTTCTTATAATTTCCCACACTCACACTGCCCATCGGGTTTTTTTAATCTTCCAATAATTCCATCAATCCCGGATCTTTCATTAATCGCTTTCCTTCTTTTTCTGGGCCTTCTTAATTCTCCCATTAAAGCACACAGCTGACCGCTTCCTTTCCAAGTCTCTTATTAAAGCACACAGCTGACCGCTTCCTTTCCAAGTCTCTTGTTCTTTCTAGGGAAGAACGGGCCCATTGTTTACCCTCTGCTCCTTTTTAATCCTCAAGGCAGCTTATTGATTTGAATTCGTAGATGTATATAAACTGGTTTTATTGCAGGTAAAGCAGCGAGGTGGTACTATATATAAAACACTGAGACTCTATTGTTTTCACAACGATGAGATAGGTCAGTTGGACCATGTAATCTATATCTATACCTACTAATAAAGCAAGGTGCGTTTCGTCAATTTTTTCATCCGTTCACCGCCGAAAAGAATTTTTTCTATCCAAGGTGGTACTAAATTCTTATGCGTTTGTCTGCTAGAAAAAATAGGCTTTCCCAGAATTTCGTACTCGGCCACGAGCTGTGGCCCAGCGAAGCTAGCCCACTTATTTCTCTGTCCACATAGCTGGAAAAATTCTATTTTCCGCATTGGGCGAGAGATAGTTGGAGCTTCGCACAGGACAACCAATAATGGGCTGACCCATTTTCTTTCTTTTGGTGTTTTACTTCTATTTTTATTCTCGTTCCCCTATTTCTTTTTTCCCTTCCAAATTTATTTTTCTTATAAATTCAAAATAAAAAAATTGTTCAGAATTAAAAAAAATCAAATTTTGTAAAATGTTCAGAATTCCAAATTTTGTTGCTATTTTGAAAAATATTTGGAGAACTTGAAAAAAGTTTCCCATTTTTTCAAAAAAAATATTATTTTTAAAAACTGTTCGATATTTCAAAAAGAAAATGGCATTTTAAAAATGCTCCAAATTCAAAAAATATTCTTGGTTTAGTAAAATTTTCGCAATTCTAAACAATGTTCGCGTATAAAAGATACACATTTTCGAAAAGGTTATGAATTTTTAACACATGTTCCTGTTTTAAAAAAATGTTCGCCAAATTAAATAATGTCCATGTTTTTGTAAAAAAAGGTGTTTTCAAAAAATGTTTTTGAATTTAAAAAGATGTTCCTGTTTCAAATTTTGTTCATGATTTTCTGAAAGTGTACATAATTTTGAAAACATGTTCAGGATTTAAAAATTGTTTCATGTTTCCTACAATATTCAGATACTTCATACCTTTAAATCTCCTCGGTTGAAAGGAAAAGTAGATTGAATAATTCATGGGTCTTCTGTGGCGTACGATAACGTAACAAAACTCTTAAATGCCCTCGATCAATGAATGAAAATATAACGGATTGATTACTTCACATCCGGTCAAACCGAGAAGCTAAATGTTCTTTTTTCACGTACACACAGGGTTTTGCTTGCATATATAATTCTCACTTTTTTTGCGGGTGAATTCTCACTAACTTTAAATGCATATTATTTTTTCTCCCGTTGCAACGCACGGGCATATGTGCTAGTTTTATCCAAACACAGGTCGTGAGTTCGATTCTGGCTGCCGCATCTTTTTTTTTGCAGCAACTTAGGCCTCGAGCAACGGCCCAACTTGGCCCATATCTGTGGCCTGAATTACTTGATTTCGTGGACATGTCAAGGTGGGCCGGACATACGAGACGGGAGGATGCTCGATCGCGTGCTCGATCAGGCAATATACGAAGCGTATAATTAGTACCTGTCGTGGTATTTTCGCCGGAGTGGCCAGAGGGCACCGCGTCACGGCAGATGCCAGCGGGTGGCTTATCGTGGGTGGAGCAATGCTACAGTGGAATATCCGGGGACGGGATTGGACAAACGGCACGCGGTGATTTACCCAGGTTCGGGGCTCTCCGGAGAGATAATACCCCTACTCCTGCATGTCTGTATATATGTGGAGCATACAGCTGGCAGTACAAAGCGATCCTGGAGCTGTATCATATATGCGTGTATGTGTGCTTGGGCATGTATGCCCGTGGCCGAGTGGCCGTGTGAGCTAGTGGCCAGGAGGCCATGCAAGTGTGCGTGGGAGTGTCCCCTGGTGGAGCTTGTCCATGGCTCCCTTTATATATTGTGAGGGGCATGGGACATGGCGTTGGATGTATGAGGCATGGTGGCATGGCTGGTTGTCCACTGGACACTTTATAAAATAGTGCCCAAGGGACAAGTACACTGTAGATGATGTAGCGTGTACCGCGTCCTACTATTCGTCCGCCGTGCATCGCTGCTGGGTACGGCCATCTTGTCGGTGTCGGGTCGATGCAGCGGTTGACTCGCGTAGTAGGCCGGCTGGAGCAGCCGGACGGGGAGCGGGTTGGAGCAGCCGGGTGGCGAGCCGGCCTGGGCAGCCGAACAGGGAGCCGTCTGGAGCGGCCAGGTGGGGAGCCGGCCGAAGGAGCCGGACTGAGGGGCGTTGGCCACCCCGATGTCTTGAAGGGTCGTTTCACCGTCTTTGGGGTACCCGGGGGTCATTCCCCTGACAGTAGCCTCCGAGCCTCCGGGCAACTTGGAAAAGTTGAGCGGAGGTTTTTTAGCGGGCGTTGATGTAGGAGATGTCGATGATGGCCGGCTGCGGACCACAGCCGGCGCGGCTTGCTTCCGGCGGGGGCGCGCGAGCGCACCCGCTAGGTGTAGCCTCCGAGCCTTCGGAGAACTTTGAAAAAGTTGGGCGGAGGGTCTTGTTGCTGAAGAAGTTGTTGATGAGAGCCGGCTGCGGGCGTGCAGCCGGAGTGGCTTGCTTCCAGTGGGGGCGCGCCGGCGCACCCGTTGGGTGTAGCCTCCGAGCCTCCGGGCGACTCGAACAGTCGGGCGGAGGGTTTTCGCTACTTTGTCTTGTCCCGCGAAGTCCGTGCCGCCTGACGGTCGTGGAAAAACCGCCAGGCGCGGATGCCTGTTGGCGGGCGCGTGGCGCTGCCAGGCACGAACGTGGGTTCCATCGGCTGCTGGGCGCGGGGCCCTACCGGGTGCGGCATGCTGCCGGGCGCGGACGCGGGGTCCACCGGCTGAAGCTGTCGAGCCCGGACGCGGGGTCCGCCAATTGAAGCTGTCGGGCGCGGACGCGGGGTCCGCCGACTGATGCTGTCGGGCGCGGATGCGGGGTCCGCCGACTGATGTTGTCGATGACAGCCGACTGCGGCCTGCAGCTGGCGCGGCTTGCTTCCAGTTGGGCGTGCCAGCGCACCCACTGGGTGTAGCCTCCGACCCTCCGGGTGACTCGAAGGGTCGGGCGGAGGGTTTTTGCTGTCGATGTAGCAGAGGCGCCGGTCGCGAGCCTATAGCCGGCGAGGCGCTCTCTCAGCGAGGCGTGCCGACGCACCTGGCGCACCCACTGGGTGTAGCCTCCGAGCCTCCGGGCGAGGAGGGGGGTTCCCCACGGAAATGATCATGCAAAAGACAAAGTTAGCCTGTGCAGATATATCAAATGCTTTGGTTTTAGCGGTGCAATATTTATGCGGAGGGTGCCTGTGCAGATATATCAAATGCTTTGGTTTTAGCGGTGTAATATTTATGCGGAGGGTGCCTACTCGATTTCGTCCGAGTCCCCTTCAATCTTTTTCATGTCCTCTCCGCTCTTTGGCTTGTGCTCCCGCTAGCCGGACAGCCGCGCGGCGGTCTGTGGCTGAGAGTGGGCCGCGGAGTGAAGCGTACAGTACTCGGACTTTCGAGAGTAGACTCAACCGAGCAGATACTCATAAAGCAAACGACCAGGTCGTCCGAACCGTTTTCTCCCCGGACGTTTTCGCGTGAATGGCCTCCAGCGTTTGCTCTTGCTAGCCGGACAGCCGTGCTGCGGTCTGTAGCTGAGACGAAGAGTGAGCTTTCGGTACCGTGCACGCTATTAAGCCGTCTGCGGGAAAGAACGTCTCAAGCCAATCAACCAGCCTCCGGGCCGAAACTAGCTGGACCCGGGGCGAACAGCTAAGCAGCTGAAAAAAATGCGGAGATAGCCCCCGAGGGTCGCTCGGGGTTATCTGATTTTGTTCGCGATGCAAAGACACACAGATGGGGGAGCTCACATTGCTTTTAGCGTCGACGGGTCGGAGATGTTCGCCGACAGGCGGCCCGAGCCTCCGGGCGGCTCGAGGGCACCTCGGCTGGTCGAGCCCGGCGAGCGGAGCGGGAGGCAGGCGAGCCGGCTCTCTAGTCGGCACAGTGTCGAGGTAGGCAGGCGGGCCAGCCGGCCAGGCGGCGACGCGGGCAGGCGCACCAGCCGGCCGAACATCGACTCGGGGGGCGGACCAGCTGGCACCACCTTCTTCTTTTTTTTAACAGCCGGCTGGGCACACAACCCCTGACTTTTTCTAACAAGCGATCCTGGAGCTGTATCATATATGCGTGTATGTGTGCTTGGGCATGTATGCCCGTGGCCGAGTGGCCGTGTGAGCTAGTGGCCAGGAGGCCATGCAAGTGAGCATGGGAGTGTCCCCTGGTGGAGCTTGTCCATTGCTCCCTTTATATATTGTGAGGGGCATGGGACATGGCGTTGGATGTATGAGGCATGGTGGCATGGCTGGTTGTTCCCTGGACATTTTATAAAATAGTGCCCAAGGGACAAGTACACTGTAGATGATGTCGCGTGTACCGCGTCCTACTATTTGTCAGCAGTGCATCGCTACTGGGTACGGTTGTCTTGTCGGTGTCGGGTCGATGCAGCGGTTGACTCGCGTAGCAGGCCGGCTGGAGCAGCCAGACGGGGAGCGGGTTGGAGCAGCCGGGTGGCGAGCCGGCCGGGGCAGCCGGACAGGGAGCCGTCTGGAGCGGCCGGGTGGCGAGCCGGCCGGAGCAGCCGGACTGAGGAGCGTTGGCCGCCCCGATGACTTGAAGTGTCGTTTCGCTGTCTTTGGGATACCCGGGGGTCATTCCCCCGACAGTACCACCTCAGATATAGAAAAAATATGGGTGAAGTGGATGGACGACGGACGGACAAAAAACGAACGAAATTATGGTGGTAAGAAGCAATAGCCCCTTTATTAGTTGGTATAGATTAACTTGATCACATTAATCCAAACAACTTTTCCAAACCTTATTAATATTGCTATGTGTGTAATCATGGGAGTAGTACCATCCTGATCCCTTTTGGTCTTCCTCACCGAGACTAACTCCCAAACTTTGCACACGGTGTTCTTATGTTATATTTGAGCTACCATCCAAAAGTAGGAATTTTAGCACGCCCCTATCTTGCACATGTAATTCAAAATCCTTTCTTTGAGGAAAGTGGAGCTATTTCTGAAATGGAGGTTTGAGTGAAGTCTAAATGACATGTAACATTTTGTGTGGCCTTATTATAGTATAGGAAGGCTACTTAAATTTTCTTGTCAACCGGAGTTCATTTGATACTCGAATGGATTAATATGGAGGCGCGATATTAAGACAAACTAATAATAAAGTTAGAAATAAAACTATCAAAGTGGGCTGCTATTTTCCCTCTCTCCTTTCAGCCCAACACCCCCACCGAAAGCCCCCCTAAATTCTAGCTAAAATAGCCCAATAACCCCTTCTTTATATATAAGGCAGGTCACCCGCTTCCATTTGGGGAAAACCCTAGAGAGGAGCAAGACATCCCCCTCAAATTCTGCGCTAGCCGCCACCTTCGCCATCACCCATCCACCCACCGCCACTTGTTTGCCGGCGCCGCCCAGCAGCCGCCGCTAACCTTCTCTTAACGGTAAGGATGAATTCCTGTTTCTTTCGTTGCCAATCGCCGCCATACATCCACACTACTTGAGTTTTTCGTGTGTTGCAACTGATTAGTGGGGTTGTAATCTGCAGTAAGTGGTGGATCCTGATGGACGGTGATAACCTACCAAGAAGATCAGCTAGGAAGAGGAAGGTACAATAGAATGCCGAAATCCCACCATCGCAAGTGTTTCGATTATGCTTTTTAATCCCTCTTTGATTGATCCACGCAGGCTATCTACTTTGTTTTTCAAATCTCTCTCTAGTTTCCACATCTGCTTTAGATGTTACTAGTTTTCCATATAGTGTGTGGTTGTACTGTACAAACACCCTTAATATCTTATTCGATTCAACAAACCGCTTAAGAAGAAAAAAAACGCAGCTCACTCGAATTTGTACAACAGTTCACCCCCCCCTATATGAATTGTACTACGTTTTCGTGTGTTTCAGAACAAGTCTAATGAATCAGCACCTACAGTGCAGTTGGTCGTCCAATGAAGTTCACATCTTGTCCGACCATGTGAACTGCATCCAAAATTGTAGCGAAGACGGTCAAAAAATAGTGTGTAGTTGTCTTTGTTGACATTTAGTGTAGTTGCCCTTCTGATGCAGTTCACTTAGTCGATTTATGGATCCGCAAAATATAGTGTCTGCACTTCGGTAAATTCAAAACCACTTAAACCGTGATAAATTATATAAAGTGTTATACATGAAAAAGTTCCGCCTCGTCGATATCTTTCCAAAATTATTTTATTTGCATTGTTTTAATGAGCGGTTTGACAAATTTCATGAAAATACGTCCGCTTCCAGTCGTCGGGTGCCACACCATTTTTGAAACCTCTCTTAGACCGCAAGGAATCTTGGAAAGTGTTCTGCACGGATTTTTTGCCTAATCCATAGCTTTCTAATTATATATCGCACGCGTTGTTCTGTCATACGGTTTAATAATTGGATTAAAAAATACCAAAATTGCGTTGGCATTACAATTCATTTCCTTTCTGCTGAAGGTTCATAAGTGCTTGCAAAATAATGTATATACCACTGTTTGTTGACTTTCCACGCTTGAGCATTGTCACTAAGGAACATAGCAAATGGGTAGCTTCACATCACTTTGGTAGCTTTATGGTAATTACTTTTGCACTAAATACTGCAAACAACTTGTGATACTCTTATTTGTGTCAAACACACTATTCGTTATTATCTGCTTCATACACCTTGTTTTGGAATACGCCACCGGTCCTTCTCAAGACACAACCTTCCAATAAACCAAAGAATATTACTCCAAACACACTCAACAGTGTGGCCAAACCTGTGATGTTCTATTCGCCCGCCTCCATGGAACCAAAGAAACATAGGATGTGGCAGTGGAACGTGAAAGCAAAGAGTATGGAAAACACCGCCAGCACCGGTGTAAATAATAAATGTAGCGACCCGAGAGTATTCCTCCAACACTTTCCATGTTCTATTATTTTAATGCATCATCATGTCATCATGCTATCATTGCATTACATCATATTAACTTGATCACATGTATACAAACAACTTTTCCAAACCTTATTAATATTGCTATGCGTGTTATCATGGGAGTAGTACCACCCTAATCCCTTTTGGTCTTCCTCGCCGAGACTCACTCCCAAACTTTACACATGGTGTTCTTATGTTATATTTGAGCTACCATCCAAAAGTAGGAATTTTAGCACACCCCTATCTTGCACATGTAATTCAAAATCCTTTCTTTGAGGAAAGTGGTGCTAATTTCGAAATGAGGATTTGAGTGAAGTCTAAATGACATGTAACATTTTGTGTGGCCTTGTTGTATTATAGGAAGGCTACTTCAATTTTTTTTGTCAACCGGAGTTCATTTGATACTCGAACGGATTAATATGGAGGCTCGAAATTAAGGTAAACAAATAATAAAGTTAGAAATAAAACCATCAAAGTGGGCTGCTATTTTCCCTCTCTCCTTTCAGCCCAATACACCCACCTAAAGCCCCCATAAATTCTAGCCCAAATAGCGCAATAACCCCTTCTTCATATTTAAGGCTGGTCACCCGCTTCCATTTGGGGCATCCCCTAGAAAGGAGCGAGACATCCCCCTCAAATTCTATGCCAGCCGCCACCTTCGTCGTCGCCCATCCGCCCGCCACCACTTGTTTGCCCGCACCGCCCAGCAGCCGCCGCTGACCTTCTCTTAACGGTAAGGATGAATTCCTATTTCTTTCATTGCAATCGCCGCCATACATCCTCGAGTGTTTGGTGTCTTGCAACTGATTAGTGGGGTTGTAATATGCAGTAAGTGGTGGATCCCGATGGACGGTGATAACCTACGAAGAAGATCAGCTAGGATGAGGAAGGTACAATAGAATGCCGAAATCCCACCATCACAAGAGTTTCAATTCTATTTTTTAATCCCTCTTTGATTGATCTAGTCAGGCTATCTAGTTTGTTAGTGAAATCAATCTAGTTTCCACATCTACTTTAGATATTTCAACTTTTCCATATAGTGTGTGGGTCTATTCTACAAACACCCTTAAGACCTTATTCTATTCAACAAAGCGCTTAAGAAGCAGAAAAATGCAGCTCACTTATATTTTGTGCAACAGGTCATCCCCTATATGAATTGTACTATGTTTTCGTGTGTTTGAGAATAAGTCAAATGCATTAGCACCTACAGTGTGCTTGGTCGTCAAATGAAGTTCACATCGTGTCTGACCATGTGAACTGCATCCTAAATTGTAGCGAAAACGGTCAAAAAATAGTGTGCAGTTGTCTCTTTTGACATTTAGGGTGGTTACCCTTCTGATGCAGTTCACTTCGTCGATTTGTGGATTCGCAAAATATAGTGTCTGCACTTCGGTAAATTCAAAACCACTTAAACCGCGATAAATTAGAGAAAGTGTTATACATGTAAAAGTTCCGCCTCGTCATTATCTTTCCAAAATTATATTATTTGCATCGTTTTGATGAGTGGTTTGAAAATTTCATGAAAATATGGTTGCTGCCACATGTCGGGTGCCGCACCATTTTTGTAACTTCTCTCACACTGCAAGGAATCTCGGAAAGTGTTCGGCACAAAACAAATTCGCCTAATCCATAGCTTTCTAATGGTATATCACACACGTTATTCTGTCATATGGTTGAAAATTTAGATTAAAAACAATACCAAAATTGCTTGTAGTTTTTGTTGTTGGCATTACAGTTCATTTGCTATCTGTTGAATGTTCAGAAGTGCTTGCAGAATAATGCATATACCACTGTTTGTTGGTTTTCCATGCTTGAGCAATGTCACTAAGGAACGTAGCAAATGGGTACCTTCATATCCCTTTGGTAGCTTGATGGTAATTACTTGTGCACTACATTCTGTAAACAACTTTTGATACTCTTATTTGTTTGAAACATATTATTCATTATTATACGTTTCATTCACCTTGTTTTAGAATACGCCACCAGTCCTTCTCAAGACACAACCTTCCAATAAACCAAAGAATATAACTCCAAACACACTCAATAGTGTGGCCAAACCTGTGATTTTCTGTTCGCCCGCCTCCATGGAACCAGAGAAACATAGGATGAGGCGGTGGAACATGAAAGCGAAGAGTATGGAAAACACTGCCAGTACCGGTGTAAATAATAAATGTAGCAACTCGAGAGTATTCCTCCAACATTTTCCATGTTATTTTATTTTTATGCATCATCATATCATCATGTATGATTGCATTACATCATATTAACATGATCACATTAATCCAAACAACTTTACCAAACCTTATTAGTATAGATATGCCTGTTACCATGGGAGTAGTACAAACCTGATCCCTTTTGGTCTTCCTTACCGAGACTCACTCCAAGACTTTTCACATGGTGTTCATATGTTATATTTGAGCTACCATCCAAAACTAGGAGTTTTAGCACACCCCTATCTTGCACATGTAATTCAAACTTCTTTCTTTCAGGAAAGTGGAGCTATTTTCGGAATGGGGATTTGAGTGAAGTCTAAATGACATGTAACATTTTGTGTGGCCTTGTTATAGTATAGGAAGGCTACTTAATTTTTTTGTTAATCGTAGTTTCTTTGATACTCGAATGGATTAATATGGAGGCGTGATATTAAGACAAACGAATAATAAAGTTAGATATAAAACTATCAAAGTGGGCTGCTATTTTCCCTCTCTCGTTTCAGCCCCACATCCCCACCTAAAGCCCCCCCTAAATTCTAGCCCAAATAGCCCAATAACCCCTTCTTATTATATAAGGAAGGTCACACCCTTTCATTTGGGGAAAACTCTAGAGAGGAGCAAGACATCCCCCTCAAATTCTACGGTAGCCACCACCTTCACCGTCGCCCATCCACCTGCTGCCACTTGTTTGCCCGTGCCGCCCAGCAGCCGCGGCTAACCTTCTCCTAACGGGCAGCCACTTGTTTGCCCGTGCCGCCCAGCAACAGCTCACTCGAATTTGTACAACAATTCATCCCCCTAGATGAATTGTACTATGTTTTCATGTGTTTCAGAATAAGTCAAATGCATCAGCACCTACAATGGGCTTGGTTGTCAAATGAAGTTCACATGGTCGGAATTGTAGCGAAAACGGTAAAAAGTAGTGTGCAGGTCTCTCTGTTGACATTTAGTGTGGTTGCTCTTCTGGTGCAGTTCACTTCGTCGATTTGTGGATTCGCAAAATACAGTGTCTGCACTTCAGTAAATTCAAAACCGCTTAAACCGTGATAAATTAGAGAAAGTGTTATACATGAAGAAGTTCTGCCTCGTCGATATCTTTCCAACATTATATTATTTGCATTGTTTTGACTAGCGGTTTGAAAATTTTGATGAAAATATGCTCGCTACCACTCGTCGGGTGTTAAATCGTTTTTTAAACTTCTCTTAGACTGCAAGGAATCTCGAAAAGTGTTCTACACGGAAAAAATTGCCTAATCCTTAGCTTACTAATGGTATATCACATGCGTTGTTCTGTCAAACGGTTTAAAAATTGGATTGAAAAGAATACCAAAATTGTGTGTAGTTTTTTTGTTGGCATTACAGTTCATTTGCTTTCTGCTGAAGGTTCAGAAGTGCTTGCAGAATAATGTATATACCACTGTTTATTGGTCTTCCACGCTTGAGCATTGTCACTAAGGAACATAGCAAATGGGTAGCTTCACATCCCTTTGGTAGCTTGATGGTAATTACTTTTGCCCTAAATTCTACAAACAACTTGTGATACTCTTATTTGTTTGAAATACACTATCCCACTAGTAGAAAACAGGGCTCTGGTCTAGGCCAGACAAGTGCATTAGTCCTGGTCGTGTTACGAACCGGGACTAATGGGTGCATCAGTCCCAGTTCATGAGGCCAGGACGCCGGCTGGGCCTCGGCAGGCACCAGCCCCGGTTCGTATGACCCCTTTAGTCCCGGTTCCAGACACGAACCGGGACTAAAGGTCCTCGCTCCTGGCGCAGCCCCTTTAGTCCCGGTTGGTGGCTAGAACCGGGACTAAAGGCCAGTCTTCTGTCCCAGTTCTAGCCACCAACCAGGACTAAAGAGATGCCTATATATATGCTCGCCCCTGCCCGCTCACTCCTCTGTTTTTTGGTTGGCCGGCGTGTGGGAGGTGTGTGCTGCTCTGCTCTCACCTCCTATGCACATGAGGTGTTCGATGAAATGCCCGAGCCACGCTTAAGCTTTCTCCTCTCCAAGCTCGACCTCCAAGCTCCATTTTCCCCAAGATTTGTCTAGGTTTGGTAGTCCGTCCCATCCCCGTCCCCGTCCTTACCGCCATCGATCGCCCGCGCCGATCTCGTCGCCGGCACCACCGTGGTGAGCCTCTTTTTCTTATCTTCTTTTTAAAAGAAATAATTCCTACTTGTATGAGTTAGGTAGATACTTGTATAAATTTCTTACTTTTATTATTGTTTGTTATTATATAGTGCCATGGTTTTGGTATCCGCCCCCGTCGGCCCTCGTCCGGTCTATGATTCGGATGTGGTATATTATCTTTTATAACTATTTGTTTCATTTAGTGCTTATGACAATTATGCCGACCAACGTGACATAGATGTTTTTATCTAGGAGGTATGTGAACCAGAAATTCCAACCGACCCTCTTGTCGAGAGGTTAAATTTAGTTGAAAAAGAAAACAATTACTTGAAGAAAAAATTGAAAAGAATTGAGGAGGAGAAGATGGAATTGGAGTTGCATGTTGCGATGTCGTCGATGATCACAAGATCTAGATGGATGCAATGCGCTTGAAGATTAGAAAGATTAGAAAATATGCCATTGATAATGAGGCTTGGTATCATTATGCTGTTGGATCAATTGTTGCCTTAGTTGCAATTATGATCGCATTTGTTGTTGCATTTAAATGTTTTACATAGTTGTATGTTAGTTTCAATCTATGTTTTAATTAGATGCTCTAGAGAGCTATATGTTGTTATATGAGAACTATGTATGAACTTTGGTTTTAATGTGATCACTACTGTACTTTGGTTTTAATGTGATGATGAACTTGTATTAAATTTGTCACTTCTCTATTCATGATGTTCTGTAATGGTTTTTGATACACTTAATTATATAGAGCACGCAGATGAATCGACAATGGATGTACGGTGACCGACGCACCTCCGAGTACATTGAGGGCCTGCATAAATTTCTCGAAGTGGCTAAGGCAAACAAGCAGAATAGTTTTATGTATTGTCCATGCCCTGTCTGTGGGAATACAAAGGATCACTCTTCCTCGAAAACCCTTCACATCCACCTGCTTGAGAAGGGTTTCATGCCACACTATAATGTTTGGACCAAGCACGGAGAAATAGGGGTTATGATGGAAGACAACGAAGAAGAAGAGGATGATGACAACTATCCTATGTTCCGTGAATACGGTGATACTGCAACGGGGGAAGCTAAAGATCAAGAGGCACCAGACGATGTGCCCAATGATGATCTTCGCCGGGTAATTGTTGATGCACAGAGAGAATGCGAAAGTGAAAGGGAGAAGTTGAAGTTTGATCACCTGTTAGAGGATCACAAAAAGGGTTGTACCCAGATTGCGAAGATGGCAACACAAAGCTCGGTACTGCACTGGAATTGCTGCAATGGAAGGCAGATAATGGTGTAACTGACAAGGGATTTGGGAAGCTACTGAAAATAATGAAGAAGAAGCTTCCAAAGGATAACGAATTGCCTGACAATACGTACGAAGCAAAGAAGGTTGTCTGCCCTCTAGGATTAGAGGTGCAGAAGATACATTCATGCCCTAATGACTACATCCTCTACCGCGGTGAGTACGTGGAATTGAACGCATGCCCGGTATGCGGTGCATTGTGGTATAAGATCAGACGAGATGACCCTGGTGATGTTGCGGGCGAGCGCCCAAGGAAGATGGTTCCTGCCAAGGTGATGTGTGATACGTCCATTTTGCATCATGCTTTTATATCAATATTTATTGCATTATGGGCTGTTATTACACATTATGGCACAATACTTATGCCTTTTCTGTCTTATTTTACAAGGTTTACATGAAGAGGGAGAATGCTGGCAGCTGGAATTCTGGGCTTGAAAAGGAGCAACTATTAGAGA
This sequence comes from Thinopyrum elongatum, assembly GCA_011799875.1. Classification (NCBI taxonomy): domain Eukaryota; kingdom Viridiplantae; phylum Streptophyta; class Magnoliopsida; order Poales; family Poaceae; genus Thinopyrum; species Thinopyrum elongatum. The sequence continues at coordinate 20,172,883 of CM022299.1, read as the reverse complement.
CCTGTTCTGCACAACTCCAAAAGTCCTGAAACTTCATGGAGAGTCATTTTATATTTAATAAAAAATATTGGGCGAAGAAAGTACCAGAGCGGGGCCACCTGCCATCCACAAGGGTGGAGGGCGCGCCCTACCCCCTGGGCGCACCCCCCGTCCTTGTGGGCCACCTGGCAGGCCCCCGACGCCCATCTTATGCTATATGGTGTGTTTTGACCTGAAAAAAATAAGAAGGAAGCTTTCGGGACGAAGTGCTGCCGTCTTGAGGCGGAACCTGGGCAGAAGCAATCTAGGGCTCCGGCGGAGCTGTTCTGCCGGGGAAACATCCCTCCAGGAGGGGGAAATCATCGCCATCGTCATCACCATCGATCCTCTCATTGAGAGGGGGTCAATCTCCATCAACATCTTCACCAGCACCATCTCCTCTCAAACCCTAGTTCATCTCTTGTACCCGATCTTTGTCTCAAAACCTTAGATTGGTACCTGTGGGTTGCTAGTAGTGATGATTACTCCTTGTAGTTGATGCTAGTTGGTTTATTCGGTGGAAGAACATTTATTCAGATCCTTAATGATAATTAATAGTCCTGTGATTATGAACATGAATATGCTTTGTGAGTAGTTAAGTTTGTTCCCGAGGACATGGGAGAAGTCTTGTTATAAGTAATCATGTGAATTTGGTATTCGTTCGATATTTTGATGAGATGTATGTTGTCTTTCCTCTAGTGGTGTTATGTGAACGTAGACTACATGACACTTCACCATGATTTGGGCCTAGGGGAAGGCATTGGGAAGTAATAAGTAGATGATGGGTTGCTAGAGTGACAGAAGCTTAAACCCTAGTTTATGCATTGCTTCGTAAGGGGCTGATTTGGATCCATATGTTTAATGCTATGGTTAGATTTATCTTAATTCTTCTTTCCTAGTTGCGGATGCTTGCGAGAGGGGTTAATCATAAGTGGGAGGTTTGTCCAAGGAAGGGCAGCACCCAAGCACCGGTCCACCCACATATCAAATTATCAAAGTAACGAACGCGAATCATATGAGCATGATGAAAACTAACTTGACAACAGTTCCCATGTGTCCTCGGGAGCGCTTTGCTTTATATAAGAGTTCGTCCATGCTTGTCCTTTCCTACAAAAAAGATTGGGCCACCTTGCTGCACCTTGTTTACTTTTGTTACTTATTACCCGTTACGAATTATCTTATCACACAACTATCTGTTACCGATAATTTCAGTGCTTGCAGAGAATACCTTGCTGAAAACCACTTGTCATTTCCTTCTACTCCTCGTTGGGTTCGACACTCTTACTTATCGAAAGGACTACGATAGATCCCCTATACTTGTGGGTCATCAAGACTCTTTTCTGGCGCCATTGCCGGGGAGTGAAGCGCCTTTGGTAAGTGGAATTTGGTAAGGAAACATTTATATAGTGTGCTGAAATTTACTGTCACTTGTTACTCTGGAAAATAATCCTTTGAGGGGCTTGTTCGGGGTATCTTCACCTCGATCGGAAGAGCAAAGAGTTTCCCCTCAACCTACTGCACCTACTGAAAATATTTATTATAAAATTCCTTCGGGTATGATAGAGAAACTGCTAGCTCATCCTTATACAGGAGATGGAACATTACATCCTGATATGCATCTAATCTATGTGGATGAAGTTTGTGGATTATTTAAGCTTGCAGGTTTGCCCAAGGATGAAGTCAAGAAGAAGGTCTTGCCTTTATCTTTGAACGAGAAGACATTGACATGGTATAGGCTATGTGATGATATTGGATCATGGAACTACAACCGAATGAAATTGGAATTTCATCAGAAGTTTTATCCTATGCATCTAGTTCATCGTGATCAGAATTATATATATAATTTTTGGCCTCGTGAAGGAGAAAGTATCGCTCAAGCTTGGGGGAGGCTTAATTCAATGTTATATTCATGCCCCAATCATGAGCTCCCAAGAGAAATTATTATTCAAAAATTTTATGCTCGGCTTCATCATAATGATCGATCCATGCTCGATACTTCTTGTACTGGTTCTTTTATGAAGAAGAATACTGAATTCAAATGGGATTTATTGGAAAGAATTAAATGCAACTCTGAAGATTGGGAACTCGATGAAGGTAAGGAGTCAGGTATAAACCTTAAGTTTGATTGTGTTAAATCTTTTATGGATACCGATGCTTTTCGTGATTTTAGCACTAAATATGGACTTGACTCTGAGATAGTAGCTACTTTCTGTGAATCTTTTGCTACTCATGTTGATCTCCCTAAGGAGAAGTGGTTTAAATATCATCCTCCCATTGAAGTTAAAGTAGTAGAACCTAATAAAGTTAAAGAAGAAACTATTACTTATAATGTTGATCCTATTGTTCCTACTGCTTATATTGAGAAACCACCTTTTCCTGTTAGAATAAAGGATCATGCTAAAGCTTCAACTGTGGTTCGTAAGAGTTGTACTAAACACCTACACCCCCTGAGCAAATTAAAGTTGAACCTAGTATTGCTATGGTTAAAGATCTCTTGGTTGATAATATTGATGGGCATGTTATTTATTTCTGTGGTGAAGCTGCTAGAATTGCTAAACCCGATAGTAAAGATAAACATAGACCCGTTGTTGGCATGCCTGTTGTTTTAGTTAAAATAGGAGATCATTGTTATCATGGCTTATGTGATATGGGTGCTAGTGTGAGTGCAATTCCTTTTCCCTTATATAAAGAAATTATGAATGATATTGCACCTGCTGAGATAGAAGATATTGATGTTACTATTAAGCTTGCCAATAGAGATACTATTTCACCAATTGGGATTGTCAGAGATGTTGAAGTCTTGTGTGGGAAAATAAAATACCCTACTGGTTTTCTTGTTCTTGCTTCCCCACAAGATGACTTTTGTCCCATTATATTTGGTAGACCTTTCTTGAATACTGTTAATGCTAAGGTAGATTGCGAGAAAGATATTGTTACTGTCGGTTTAGGGGATATGTCTAATGATTTTAATTTCTCTAAATTTCATAGACAACCCCATGATAAAGAATTGCCTAGTAAGGATGAAATTATTGGTCTTGCTTCTATTGCCGTGCCTCCTACTGATCCCTTAGAACAATATTTGCTAGACCATGAGAATGATATGTTTATGAATGAAAGAAGGGAAATAGACGAGATATTCTTTAATCAAGGGCCTATTTTGAAACACAATTTGCCTGTTGAAATCCTTGGGGATCCTCCTCCACCCAAGGGTGATCCCATGTTTGAGCTTAAACAATTACCGGATACTTTGAAAAGAAGAAATATCCTGTTATTATTAGTGCTAACCTTTCAGAGCATGAAGAAAAGAAATTATTGAAAACTCTGAAGAAGCACCGTGCCGCTATTGGATATACTCTTGATGATCTTAAGGGCATTAGTCCCACTCTATGTCAGCACAAAATTAATTTGGAGAATGATGCTAAACCAGTTGTTGATCACCAACGACGGTTAAATCCTAAGATGAAAGAAGTGGTAAGAAATGAAATACTAAAGCTTCTGGAGGCAGGTATAATTTATCCTATTGCTGATAGTAAGTGGGTATGTCCTGTTCATTGTGTCCCTAAGAAGGGAGGTATTACTGTTGTTCCTAATGATAAGAATGAATTGATCCCACAAAGAATTGTTACAGGTTATAGAATGGTAATTGATTTTCGCAAATTAAATAAAGCTACTAGAAAAGATCACTACCCTCTACCTTTTATTGATCAAATACTAGAAAGATTATCCAAACATACACATTTTTGCTTTCTAGATGGTTATTCTGGTTTTTCTCAAATACCTGTGTTAAAAGATGATCAGGAAAAGACTACTTTTACTTGCCCTTTCGGTACCTTTGCTTATAGACGTATGCCTTTTGGTTTATGCAATGCACCTGCTACCTTTCAAATATGTATGACTGCTATATTCTATGATTTTTGTGAAAAGATTGTTGAGGTTTTCATGGATGATTTCTCCGTTTACGGAACTTCTTTTGATGATTGCTTAAGCAACCTTGATCGAGTTTTGCAGAGATGTGAAGAAACTAATATTGTCTTGAATTGGGAGAAGTGCCACTTTATGGTTAATGAAGGTATTGTCTTGGGGAGTAAAATTTCTGAAAGAGGTATTGAAGTTGATAAAGCTAAAGTAGATGCTATTGAAAAGATGCCGTGTCCTAAAGATATCAAAGGTATAAGAAGTTTCCTTGGTCATGCTGGTTTCTATAGGAGGTTTATTAAAGACTTCTCTAAAATTTCTAGGCCTCTCACTAAACTCTTGCAAAAAGATGTTCCTTTTGTTTTTGATGATGATTGTGTAGAAGCATTTGAAGTACTTAAGAAAGCCTTGATTTCTGCACCTATTGTTCAGGCACCTGATTGGAATTTACCCTTTGAAATTATGTGTGATGCTAGTGATTATGCTGTTGGTGCTGTTCTAGGTCAAAGAGTTGATAAGAAATTGAATGTTATTCATTTTGCTAGTAAAACTCTAGACAGTGCCCAGAGAAATTATGCTACTACTGAAAAAGAATTTTTAGCAGTTGTCTTTGCTTGTGATAAGTTCAGATCCTATATTGTTGATTCCAAAGTAACTGTTCACACTGATCATGCTGCTATTAAATATCTTATGGAAAAGAAAGATGCTAAACCTAGACTTATTAGATGGGTTCTCTTGCTACAAGAATTTGATTTGCATATTATTGATAGAAAGGGAGCTGAGAACCCCGTTGCAGACAACTTGTCTAGGTTAGAAAATGTTCTTGATGACCCACTGCCTATTGATGATAGCTTTCCTGATGAACAATTAGCTGTCATAAATGCTGCTCGTAATACTCCATGGTATGCTAATTATGCTAATTACATTGTTGCTAAATTTATACCACCTAGTTTCACATACCAGCAAAAGAAAAAGTTTTTCTATGATTTAAGACATTACTTTTGGGATGACCCAGACCTTTATAAAGAAGGAGTAGATGGTGTTATTAGACATTGTGTACCCAAGCATGAACAGGAATAGATCCTACGCAAGTGCCACTCCGAGTCTTACGGAGGACACCACGCTGGAGATAGAACTGCACATAAGGTATTGCAATCTGGTTTTTATTGGCCTACTCTCTTCAAGGATGCTCATAAGTTTGTATTGTCTTGTGATGAATGCCAGAGAATTGGTAATATTAGTAGACGTCAGGAAATGCCTATGAATTATTCACTTGCTATTGAACAATTCAATGTTTGGGGCTTTGATTATATGGGACCATTTCCTTCCTCTAATGGGTATACACATATTTTAGTTGCTGTTGATTACGTTACTAAGTGGGTAGAAGCTATTCCAACTAGTAGTGCTGATCATAACACTTCTATTAAGATGCTTAAAGAAGTTATTTTTCTGAGGTTTGGAGTCCCTAGATATTTGATGACTGATGGTGGTTCACATTTTATTCATGGTGCTTTCCGTAAATTGCTTGCTAAGTATGATGTTAACCATAGAATTGCATCTCCATATCATCCTCAGTCTAGTGGTCAAGTAGAATTGAGCAATAGAGAGATTAAATTGATTTTGCAAAAGACTGTTAATAGATCTAAAAAGAATTGGTCTAAGAAACTTGATGATGCATTATGGGCTTATAGAACTGCTTATTAAAACCCTATGGGTATGTCTCCATATAAAATGGTTTATGGAAAAGCTTGTCACTTACCTCTTGAACTAGAACACAAAGCTGATTGGGCAATCAAAGAGCTCAACTATGATTTCAATCTTGCCGGTGAGAAGAGGTTATTTGACATTAGCTCGTTTGATGAATGGAGAACCCAAGCCTATGAGAATGCCAAGTTGTTTAAAGAAAAAGTTAAAAGATGGCATGACAAGAGGATACAAAAGCGTGAGTTTAATGTAGGTGATCATGTTTTGCTATACAACTCTTGTTTAATATTTTTTGCAGGAAAGCTTCTCTCTAAATAGGAAGGTCCTTAGATTATCGAGGAGGTCTATTGTTCCGGTGCCATAAAAATCAACAACGCCGAAGGCACAAATCTGAAGGTGGTAAATGGTCAAAGAATCAAACATTATATCTCAGGTACTCCCATAAATGTTGAGACCAATATAATTGATACCGTAACACCGGAGGAGTACATAAGGAACACTTACCAGAATGTTTCAGACTCCAAAAATGAATAGGTATGTGGTACGGTAAGTAAACCGACTCCAAAACATTTTCAATGATAATTTTTCTCCATTTTGGAATATTTAAAAAATTAGGAAAATTAAAAGTAGTCCGAAAGAGACACGAGGGGACCACAAGGGTGGAGGGCGCGCCGTACCCCCCTGGGCGCTTCCCCGACCTTGTGGCCACCTCGTGTGCCCTCCGGACTCCGTTTTCTTGCACAATACTTCTTTTGGTCAGTAAAAATTCATTATATAATCTCCCGAAGGTTTTGACCACCGTACCACGACAATATCTTCGGTTCTTGTTTCAAGCTGTTTTCTGCCAGAGTTTTCAAGACCAGGCATCATGTCGTCCCCCTCCTCCAACAACACAGGCGATGATGCTTGGCTGATGAAGATAGAGATGAAGAGAGAAGAACTTGGGGAAACTAACAAGGATGATAAGATCAAGAAGGCTGAGGGAGATCAAGTTTTGGCAGCAGAAGAAGAAGACATCCTTCAACCTTACTACAATCAGCTTACCCCTACTGAAATTGAAGCTTTCAAGATTATTGAATTAGTTCGTGTGCAAAATAAATATCTCACTCGCTAAAATATTCTGTTGCAAGAGTACATCACCGCACTCAAGGGCATTAATTATTCGTAAACTGGAGCATCTCCTACGCTCGATGTGTGGCACTACTTCATCAACAACTCCATCATCACCACCTCCGAAGAAAGAGACATAAATACATGGGTATGGGCACTCCCCTTGGCAACTGCCAAGCTTGGGGGAGGTGCGCCGGTATCGTATCACCATTACACCTTTACTTTTATCGTTTTTCTTAGTTCGATCCTTTTAGTTATATCTTGATCTAGTAGAATAAAGTTTTAGTATGATCTAGCTTTGAGTTTTGTTTTTATCTCTATCTATGTAATCGAGTCCGTGAGTTATAAAATAAAGAGTAGTTTTGAGTTGAGGGCTTTGTTTTCTTGCTATGATCTTGAGGGAATAAAATAATAAAAAGAAATAAAAAGATCATATATTGATCTTTTGGAGAGTAATGACTTCACATATAAAGAGTATGATGAATAAAATTTGTTGGGAGTTGACAAACATAGTTTTGGTCATTGTTGCAATTAATAGGAAGTAATAAAGAAAGAGAGGCTTCACATATAAATATACTATCTTGGACATCTTTTCTAATTGTGAGCACTCATCAAAATATGACATGCTAAGAAGTTGATGTTGGAAAAGGAAGACAATGTAATGGGTTATGTTTTCTTATATCCGAATAGAAGTTATATTGTCATGGATCCTCCAACATGTTGAGCTTGCCTTAACCTCTCATGCTAGCCAAATTCTTTGCACCAAGTAGAGATACTACTTGTGCTTCCAAACATCCCTAAACCCAGATTTGCCATGAGAGTCCACCATACCTACCTATGGATTGAGTAAGATCCTTCAAGTAAGTTGTCATCAGTGCAAGCAATAAAAATTGCTCTCTAAATATGTATGATCTATTAGTGTGAAGAAAATAAGCTTTATACGAACTTGTGATATGGAAGAAATAAAAGCGACGGACTGCAAAATAAAGTTCTTTATCACAAGCGGCAATATAAAGTGACGTTCTTTTGCATTAAGATTTTGTGCATCTAACCATAAAAGCACATGACAACCTCTGCTTCTGTAAGTGCATCTAGTGCCCCTTAGTGATTTTGGTGTATTGAAGACTTATAGGTTAAGGGACTAATGTGTTTATGAGTGTACACATGTCTATAAGTCTATGAGGAGTTTGTTATTTACGAAGAAAGTCGACCCCTAAAAATGAATGTCTTCAGTTGAAGACTTTGAAAGTGAGGAAATTGGTGTGACCTTGAAGACTTGATATTCATGCGAGGATTATGAAGCGTGAAGACTTTTGTTTTCATAGTTTTGTTTTTCCTTTTTTGAGTCATAGGAAACACCGTACTATTAAAGGGGGTCGAGGTAAAACTAAAGAAAAGTTTCCAAGTGATGCTCAACTCAAATTCTACACCTACCCAATCCTTTCGAGTGAAGCCATTGGAAATCTCATACAGTCCAGTCAAGTTCTTTAGTGACAGAGACGAAGTTCTTCTGTTCTCTGAGGAATTTTATCTGACTGAGGAGTTAGGAATTCACCAGTGCGGATTGCCTACAAGTGAGGAACATGATAGCCCTGAGGAATTTGAAAGCTCAAATTTCCGACCGTTGCTGTGCTATGCGCCAGCTGTCCAAAATATCCTATCCACCTAACGGTCATATCATTGAAGGGCATTTATGTCTTATCATGTCGGGCTGCTCCTCGGCTATAAATAGCCGCCCCCTACAACCACTAGTTGGTTGGCTGCTTCGAGAGAAACAGACACTTGTCATTTAGAGCATCCCATCCTCCGAGGACTTTGAGCGAAAATCATCAAGTGAGAAAAAACCCAAACCCAACACCTAAAACCCAAAGTGATTGAGCACCACTGAAGAGATTGTTCCTGTGTGGAACTGACGCTTGTTACCTTTGAGGACTGTGCATCCTCCAGATGGTTAGGCGTCATGGTCTAGAGCATCAAAGAGGAATTGTGGATCGCTGAGTGACCAAGTCTGTGAAGGTTTGGAAGTCACCTGTGAAGACTTACCACGAGTGATTGGGCAAGGTCTGTGTGACCTTAGCTCAAGTAGAATACGGTGAGGACTGTGTGTCCTCAAGTTTAAATACCTAGCCGCTCCAACCAGACGTACAACTATCACAGCAGTTGGAACTGGTCTACCAAATCACTGTCTTCACCAAGCTACTGGCTCTATTTCCTCAACCCTTTCATTTCCTCGCATACTTGCTGTGTACTTGATCGTTACCGTTTGAAGACATTGACTGAAGACTTTCTCAATTTCCTCATCCCTATTTCTTCAGTCACTTTGTCTTCAACCTGCTTATCCTGTTTACACGCTACCTGTGCTCTGTCTTGTTTCATTTCATCATGATGACTATGCTACTACTTTGTTATGCATGTACCTGAGTACTTATTCCACTGCTTGTAGTTTGTTCCTTAGGAAATTCCTCAAGTAGTATTTCCTTAGCGACGAATTCATAAAAATCGCCTATTCACCCTCCCTCTAGTCGATATAACGCACTTTCAATTGGTATCAGAGCAAGGTACTCCCTTGTTCTATGTGATTTTGGTTTAACCACCTGGAGTTTTAGTTATGTCGACTGCAGGCATGATCAATGTCTCGGCTGGGTGTCCTACCTTTGATGGGACGGACTACCCCTACTGGAAGAATAAGATGCGCATGCATCTTGAGGCAATTGACAACGATCTCTAGTACGTTGTGGAAAATGGTGTTCCCTCTGTCACTCCTTCCGTGAACGCTGCTGATGTGAAGAGATTCAAGCAACTCGACTCTCAAGCGAAGAATATCATATGTGGCCATCTGAGCAAAGGACAGTACGACAGAGTGAGTGCTTTGGAGTCTGCAAAGCTTATCTGGGACAGGCTGTCCAAGGTCAATGAAGGAATCTCAACTCAACGTGATTCTCGAGTTGACGTTCTTCGCAATCTCTTCAACCGTTCAAAAGACTCGACAATGAGAATGTCCAGCAAACCTTTGATCGCCTCACTGACATTTCAAACGAGCTTCAAGAACTAGGTGCCACTAACATCACTGACCATGAGGTGGTGAAGAAATTGCTGAGGTCACTCGATTCTTCATTCGATACACTGGCACTGATGATTCAAGAACATGGAGACTACAAGTCACTAGATCCTGCTGATATCCTTGAGAGGCTGGACACTCATGAACTCCAACAAGCTGAAAAGAGAGATCTCTACGGGCCATGCTATGGAAGATCACGCACACTGAAGGCCAAGGCAGTTTCCTCATCTGAAGGAGAAGATTCTGATAGCAGCCTTGGTGACCCTGAAGAACTAAGCCAGGAGCTAGCAATGCTCGTGAAGAAATTCCAGAGGTGCTCAAGGCGTGGTCGCTTTGTAAAATCTTCAAAAGGTGATGACCCAAGATCTGATTCCTCATCCCGTGATTACAAGAAGAGAACTTGCCACAAATGCAAGAAACCTGGTCACTACATAACTGATTGTCCTCAGTGGGCAAAGGAATCAAAGAAGAAGAAATACAAGGATGATAGTTCAGATGACTCAAAGAAGAAGAAGATATCTTCAAAGTCCTCATCATCAAAATCTTCAAAGTCTTCATCTCACAAGAAGAGCAGTTCCAAGAAGGATCGGGCATTCATTGGTAAGGAAATGGACTCTGAAGCTGTATCTGAGGAACATGAGGAAGAGGAGGCATCTGAGGAGTCAGACTCTGGTGTGGCGAGCCTAGCCCTCGCTACTGCTTACGTCAGCAAGTCCATCTTCAACACTGAGGAAAATGGCTTCCCCAACACTGCTGATGTCGGCAACGATGACTATGCTCCCACCTATTGCTTCATGGCAAAAGGTGCCAAGGTATTGAAATATCCCTCCTCTGAATCAAGTGAGGATGAATCTGATGATAACCTCAAACCCAGCTATTCCAAACTTGCTAATATTGCTGTTAACCAACAAAAGGCTTTGGAAAAGGTTCAAAATATGGTAGACAAAAGCGATGACATGTTAGGTGAGGAAATGGATCGAACTGAAACACTGACTGATAATCTTCAGCAACTACAGTCTAAGTTTGACAACCTTCAAAGTCGTCATGAAACTCTCTTGGAAGATCATGAGAAGCGTTCTTATGAATTTCTTCAAAGAAAGCAAGATCTTGAGAAGCTAAGGGTGAGTCATGAAGATCTTCAGAAGGAAAACGATTCATTACTTGCTCAACAGATCAGTTCTGCTCAGGAAGAATTTATTCCACCATGCTTGAAATGCATTGAATGTGAAACTGCTAATTCTTCACTTGAAAGTTCAAATGCTTCTATTGCTGCAAATTCTCCAGCTATCTTTGTGGTCACAAATTCCTCATCTGAGGATACCACTAGTATAACTGATGAAAATGCAGGGTTGAAGGAATTGTATGTGACAGGCATGTACAAAAGCCTCAAAGGGCATCAGACTCTTTGTGATGTGCTCAAAAAGCAGATCTTGAACAGGAACCCTAGGAAAGAGGGTATTGCCTTTGAGAGGAAACTCAATGCTGATGGAACCTACTGGAAACCTGAGCAGTATCCCAAAACCTCATGGGTTGCTGTGAAGGGACCTCCCGTAGATCCATCCACTTTATCTGGCTTTACTTGTGAATCCTCATATTCATCTGATGAGTCATTTGACTCCAACTATAAACTATTCAAAAATCAGAATGGTGAAGCATTTGCTAGATATGTTGGAACTAACTGCAGGAATGGTCCCCCTATGAAGAAAATCTGGGTTCCCAAAAGGTGCCTTGAAAGTCTTCAGGTGAATGTCCTCATGACACCACCAGTGAAGAATAGGAACCCCAGATCAAATTCTTCATATGGACCAAAGTCTTCATATGGATCCAAGTCCTCTTATGGATCAAATTCTTCATATGGATCCAAGTCCTCATATGATCATCATCATGCTAACGCTTCTGTTTCGCAGGGAAAATCTAAGAGTTCTGATTATGTGCATTATTCTTCAAATCATTATGTTCATAAGTCCTCGAAGAATTTCTCTGCTTACTCATATGCCTATACTAATCCCTCTCTTGTGAAATGAAGCGCTTTGGCTTCAATGCCACCTTTCTCTTATGGAGCTCACAGAATGATGAACTCTTTGCCACCCCTCCAGATGTGGGTGGTGAAGAAAAAGAACCAATCTCTTATGCAGGGTCAGGTCTCCAGATGAACAAAATCGTCTGAAGAATTTTCTGGAGACCTGAAATGCTTGAAAGGACGCAAGCTAATCATGAAGAAATGATTCATTCATTTCTCACGTCCTCATACTGGTATATATACATATGTTGCATTAATTGATGAAATTCTGTCTGATGAATTTGATGTCATATTCTTCACTCTGAAGTATATGTGTTTGTAAGATGCACTAATTCATCTGCAGGATGATTTACCCAAAGCTACTGAGTGGGTCCTCGACAGTGGATGTACTAATCACATGACCGATGACAAGAGCTTACTGATGAACACTCCTTTATCTCCATCACATTTGAAGCATATCACCTACGCTGACAAAGGCAAAAGCAAGGTATTGGGTCTAGGTAGGGTTGCAATCTCAAAGGATCGACACATGGACAAAGTCATGCTTGTCGACTCCCTCGGATTCAACCTCATGTCTATCTCAATGCTTTGTGATCTTGATATGGTTGTTGTCTTTGGCAAATATCGCCGCTTAGTGCTCATGGAATCTGACAATTCCAAAGTCTTCGAAGGCTTTAGGAGAGGAGACTTGTATATTCTTGATTTCTCTGCAGGACCACTGCCTGCCACTTGTCTACTTGCAAAAGCTTCAGAAGGCTGGCTATGGCATCGACGACTGGGTCATGCTGGCATGAGGAACTTACACACGCTCATGAAGAAAAAGCATGTCATTGGCATTGAGGGTGTCAAATTCCTCAAAGATCATCTTTGTGGGGCTTGTGAGGCTAGAAAGATGACCAGAGCCAAGCACCCCTCGAAGACTATCATGACAACCTCTCGTCCCTTTGAATTGCTTCATATGGATCTCTTTGGCCCTACTCATTATGCCACACTAACAAATGCAACATCTCTATATGGCTTTGTCATTGTTGATGATTATTCTCATTACACATGGGTGCATGTCATTACTTACAAAACTGAAGTGCAGGAAGTCTTCAGACGATTTTCTTCTAGGGCTTCGACGAATTTTGGTGTGAAGATCAAGCATATACGTAGTGACAATGGCACCGAGTTCAAGAATACTGGTCTTGATGACTATCTTGATGAACTTGGTATTACTCATGAGTTATCTGCCCCATACGCTCCTCAGCAGAATGGCATTGTGGAGCGCAAGAACAAGACTTTTGTTGAGATGGCTCGCACTATGCTTGATGAATACAAGACACCTCGTCGCTTCTGGCCTGAGGCAATTGATACTACATGCCACATCATCAACAGGGTATATCTTCACAAATTCTTCAAGAAGACTTCATATGAACTCCTCACTGACAAGAAACCCATTGTGAGTTATTTCAAAGTCTTCGGTGCTAAATGTTGGATTAGAGATCCCCATCACAATTCTAAATTTGCACCGTAAGCACATGAAGGTTTTATGCTTGGTTACGGAAAGGACTCGCACACCTACAGAGTCTTCAACACCTATCACAACAAGGTTGTTGAAACTGTAGATGTGCGGTTCGATGAAACTAATGGCTCGCAAAGAGAGCACCTACCTCCTGTGCTAGATGAAATGACTCCTGAGGAATCCATCAAGCTAAAGGCTACTGAGGATGTCATACCTACTGAAGAATCTGCTGAAGAAGTCATTCCAGATCATGAAGAAAATCATGTTGGTGCATCTGAAGAAAATGGCCCTGAAGAAAATGCTAAGCCAAATCAAAGTCGTCAACCTGCTCATCCTCGCGTTGCAAATGAAGTACAAATTGAGAGAATCATCAACGACATCAACGCACCAGGTCCTCTCACTCACTCAAAAGCTTCACATTTGTCTAACTTTTGTGGGAATTTTGCTTTCGTCTCTATCATAGAGCCCACCGAAGTTGATGAGGCATTTCTGGAGCCTGAATGGATTCAAGCGATGCAAGAGGAATTACATCAATTCGAGCTGAACAGTGTGTGGGAGCTTGTCAAGCGACCAGACCCACACAAGCACAATATCATCGGCACCAAATGGATCTACTGCAACAAGCAAGATGAAAATGGCCTAGTGGTGAGGAACAAGGCAAGTCTTGTAGCTCAAGGCTACACACAGGTTGAAGGAATTGATTTCGATGAAACTTTTGCACCTGTTGCTAGACTTGAGGCTATTCGCATATTGCTTGCTTATGCTAACCATCATAATATCATCTTATATCAAATGGATGTGAAAAGTGCATTCCTAAGCATCTTGATCAAGTCTACAGACTCAATAAGGCCCTCTATGGCCTCAAGCAGGCCCCTCGGGCGTGGTATGATACACTGAAGGAATTCCTCGTGAAGAAAGGCTTCAAACCCGGTTCACTCAACCCAACTCTTTTCACCAAAACATATGATGATGAATTATTCGTGTGCCAAATATATGTTGATGATATTATCTTTGGCTGTACTAACCAACATTACAGTGATGAATTTGCTTATATGATGAGTGAGGAATATCAAATGTCCATGATGGGAGAATTGAAATTCTTCTTAGGTCTTCAAATTCGTCAACAACGCAATGGCATCTTCATTTCTCAAGAGAAATACCTCAAGGACGTTCTGAGGAAATTCGGTATGCAAGATTGCAAATGCGTCGAAATCCCTATGCCCACAAATGGCCATCTATGCACCGATGAAAATGGTATAGACTTCGATCAAAAGGTATACCGCTCCATTATTGGCTCCTTATTGTACCTATGTGCATCTAGGCCAGATATTATGCTTAGTGTTTGCATGTGTGCCCGTTTTCAAGCTACACCGAAGGAATCACACCATAAGGCTGTGAAACATATTCTTCGATATCTAGCTCACACTCCAACACTTGGATTATGGTATCCCAAGGGCTCGGCTTTTGATCTCATTGGATATTCTGACTCTGACTATGCTGGTGATCGAGTGGACCGCAAGTCGACATCAGGCACATGCCATTTCCTCGGACGATCTTTAGTATGTTGGTCCTCGAAGAAGCAGAACTGTGTATCACTCTCTACTGCTGAAGCTGAGTATATTGCTGCTAGTTCTTGTTGTGCTCAATTGCTGTGGATGAAGCAAACCCTCAAGGACTACGGCATCAACATGAAGAATGTGCTGCTCTACTGCGACAATGAGAGTGCCATCAAGATTGCTCATAACCTAGTTCAGCACTCGAAGACAAAGCACATCCAGATTCGTCATCATTTTCTTTGAGATCATGTGTTGAAGGGCGACATCTCTATTGATCACGTGAAGACTGAAGAACAGCTAGCGGATATCTTCACCAAGCCCTTGGATGAGAAGAGATTTAGTAAGTTGCGATGTGAGCTAAATATCTTAGAATCTTCGAATGTTCTTTGAAAGGACACACATCCTAACACTTATGCAAAATTGATGACTTAGATGTGCAACACATGAAGTAACATTTTTCTTCAATCAATGAAGACTAACCCTCTAAGTGTGAAGAAATTAATGAAGAATTTGATTCTCAGAGCCCTACGACAATTGTACGCGGTGTCTGAAATCATCATTCTTATACGGTGGGTCACGCCACCAACAAAAAGTTGAAAATCTTCAAAATTGAGTTTTTCTTCATTTTGCAAATTCTTCAATTTTCAAATTCTTCAACTTGCGAAGTCCTCAAAATTTTCGACTGGTGTTCTTCATTGACTATATATATACATATATATATTTGAGTTTTTCATGTCCTCAACAGCATTCACTTATTGCTAATTCTTCAAGTTAACTTTTCCTCTAAGTGAATGTGATCGGACCCTTTCCCCCTCTATGCTAAACTCAACCCAGTCTGTTCACAAATTCTTCATGTGCGTTCTATTTGAAACCCGTTCAAAGTCTTCACTGTGTCCTTGACAGCTGAAGAATTTGCGAACAAAACTTTAAAATTTTCATATCTGAATTTTCGGCTTTTGCCGCTCAAACTGTTCCGCATCCCACGATAAGATTAATCTATTCACCCACGATCTACCACAATCTCCACCTCTCTGTACGTGGGTGACACATGTCGCTAGGATGGCAAGCGTCAGGGGCATGTTTGTCCAAAAATTTCGGACGGACAGTTTTTCACCTCGGCTATAAATACCCCTCGCCCTCCTCAGACCTCATTTACTCTGCTCGAACGCACTCCCCTCGCTCGAGCTCTCTGACCTAGCGCCGCCGCTATTCTCCATCATCGCCGGTGAGGAAGAGCTTCATTGCCTCGACATCATCGCCGTCGTATTCGCGCCGGCCGCGGAAATCTTCACTCCGCCGCCGCCGTAGCTGTCTCCCACCGCCGAGTTAGGGCGTGGGAGATCTGAACGGACGAACTTCTCCACTTCCACTTCCAGTTCGTCATGTTCTTCGTCCAGGGTAATTAAACTCTGATTTTACTGCCCTACTTTGATTTTGATGATTTCACAAAATCTTCAAAAAGGTGTTTATTCTTCAACTTCCACATCCTTAAACACCAAGTTGCATCTATTCTTGATTTGTTTCTCTAAGCTATGTTTTTCTTCAAGATTCCTCAATTGTGTGGATTTTAATCTATACAACTCTGGAACCTAAGTCAACAATGCTTAGTGAAATTCCTCAAGACTCTCCTGGTCAAATTCCTCAAACTTGATTTCTTTTGAAATATTTCTGAGAACGCATATGACCTCTCCAAATTCTTCGCACCTATACTCTGTTCATAGGTACAAAATGTCTGCTGCTAAATCACTAGGTTCTCATCAACTTAACTCATTTGCAGCATTCCCGAAGATAAGTTGCACATTTCCTCAGAAACATCCATTGTTCAAAATCCTCAAGTGAAGAAAATGGCTGATGGGAAGAGACCTCAGAAGGGAGGAAAGAGGCCAGAATCTAATATAGCTTTTGAAATTTCTGAAGACATCTGTGATGAATATTGTACTCCTGATGAAGCAACTCATGGCAATGAGAACTAAAATCAGCGCAAAGTGCGCATACGGAGGATTGAGAGGAGATGGGCAAGGGAATGGAGGGAATATCGCTATGTCACTCCTAAGTACATGAAGAAATTCGTCGTTAACCCTCCGTGTCCAAGACCTCCATTGGCACCAGGCCAAGAAGCTGATCCCTCAAGCATCAGACGTGGTGAGGAATTTCCCAGAGAATGGGCTAAGCGTCAAGCCAAATTGGCTAAATTGGCAAAAGATGCAGTGAAGAAATTCAATGAAGATTCTGTTGCTGCTGAGGCCTCTGCCAGTAAGCCTAAAAAGGCCATGCCGAAGAAATCTGCTGTGAAGCCGAGTTCCTCAACAGCAATGCCCTCACGGCCAAGTTCCTCAAAGTCCTCTAAGCAAATTCCTCGGGCAACTTCTTCAAGGGCTGTGCTAATTCCCTCAGTTGCCACTAAATCCTCAGTTGCTACTGCCAAGTCCTCAACAGCAGTGCATCTTGCCACGTGCCAACGGACTACAGGAATCTCTATTGCCTCAGGAGCAACTACAAGTTCCTCAGCTCCGCCACAGTCTTCAACTGGTCCAATCTTGCTGAAGAAAAAGGCCACTGCTGGACGAGGCCCAAGGCCAAGTCCTCACAAGAAGCAAGTTGCCTTCCAAGTTCTGTCTGATGACAATGATGTTGATGATGAAGAACTTGCTGAGATCATCAAAGACAGCCAAGAAAAGGCCGCTAGAGCCTAAGGCAGTGCTATGCCACTCATGCTGGATCCTAAAAGGATCCTTGATTTCATCGATCCATGGCACAAGGATCCAAATACTCCTTTGCCTGAATTGAACCTCACTACTGGCCAGAGCCACATGTTGACGGCCTTCATAGCCGAAGAAAAATGGAAATTTGAGAAGGCCAGGCAAGTCAAGAAAGCTCAATACAAGAAGGAGCACTTTCTGAAGAAGCATGTTGTGAATATGACTCCTGAAGAACTTGTGAATCTGCAAAAGGAGATCAAAGCTCTCAGCGATGAATTTGACGCATATTGTGCAGATTGGCTAGGTGCCAAAATCAGATTTGTCAGAATGGCCAAGGGGTTCAACTCGAATGTTGCAGCTCCATCGCAACAACAAATTCCTCAGGCTAATGCATCTGCTCAGCCTACTGAAGAGAATGCTCGCACAACTGATGAAAATCAGACTGTTGAAGAAACTGAAAGTTCCAGGGCTGCTGAAGAAATTCCAGCTCCTGAAGAAAATGCCAGGGCAACCTCCAATGTTGCACCTGAAGAACAACTCAGGTCAGCTCAAGCAAATGAAGCTGCGCCTGAAGAATTTGAACACACCAGGGCAACTGCATCAGTTGTGCCTGAAGAAATTGCACCACTTTCATCTGCACCTCCTGCAAAGTCATCACAGATGAAAGATATCCACCTTCCTTCTGCATTAGAAGCGAAGAAGACCAAAGCAGCAGAAAAGGAAAGCAGCAGACACTGCAGAGTCTTCAGCTCCCAAGAAAGTGAAGACTTTGACAAGCTCATACACGAACCCCATTGATGCTGTTCCTATCTCAAGCATGCCATCAAAGGAAATTGTTCCCGTTGGTGAGGAATATGTCATTCAGATGACAGTGATGAAGCGAATCCTTCTGCTGCTACTTCAGAGCAGTTGGATGAAGAAATTGAAGTGGATGATATCCCTTCAACCCCACTGGTATCATCGCCCGTGCCTCAAATCACAGCTGAAGAGGCAGGCGTTGAAGAAATTGATGAAGAAGATGAGGATGTGGACATTGGATCTACTACACCAGTTCTCAATGATGCTTATTGGGAAAGACATCATCCAAATTCTCCATTGACCACTCCTCTACAACAAATTCCTCAGTCCCCTATGCAGGGTGAAGAAATTCATACGGGCTCTGAAGGACATCAATCTTCACTCTATTCTATTCTAGAAGAAGTTCCAGCTACTAATGCTGAAGAACTGGAGACCAAGACTGCTGCTGATGAAATTGCTATGGAAATTCCTCAGTCTGTGGCTCCAGAGGTTGTGCGCCAAGCGGCTGTGAAGACTTCAACTGTTAATCTTCAGCCCAAGCCACAAAATCCTCATACCAAAAAGCAGAAATTCAATGCTGATGATTTCTTTGCTGAGCATCATTTCTTCATGGACTACAATCCCTATGACTCTGCAAGACTGCGACGCAAGCGCTTCTGGACAGCAAGTCAAATGAACTTTTACTCTTCCCTCCTGTTTGGTAAGAATAAGGTATTTGACCACGAGCAAATTCCTCATGTGGATATGGAGTCGCTTCCTTGCTTCCATCTAGTCCTTAGTGTTCTTCATGACGCTGGGCTGCTTAACTTCTGCACTAACATCTGCGACTGGAACGAAGAACTCATTCTTCAATTCTACGCCACACTACATATCACTGGAAATGTTGAAGATGTGAATTCATGGGTGCTAGACTGGATGACCGAAAATACTCATTACAAAGCACCGGCCTCTGAATTGCTTCACGCCGTTCCAGTTAGTCCTCCGATTGAAGGCATAAGACTCATGTATGCTGAACCTGAACTCTCAAATCACTTAATGCAAGTGCTGATGAAGCCTTTGAAGGCTGGCCAAGCTCCAAGGACCACCTTCCTTGTGAAAGAATTGTTCTATGTACCAAGGACTGTGTATCTCATATTGACCAAAACCCTCAGTCCAATTAAGGGCCACAACTCTGATGAAGAAGAGGTTGTTGGCATCATGAAGAATCTGCTGTTCAACATGATACATGGCATTCCCATTAACTACCATGATTTCTTCATGAGGACTTTGGCCAATTCTGCCCTGTCACCTTTTCAGTTGAAGCCTTACGCTCCCTAGATCATGAAATTCATCAGATCAAGGTCTTCAATTCATTATCAGGCTGACTTTCAGAATCATCTCAGCTATTTGCCACCTATTGAAGTCCTCAAGCGGACTATTTCCTCAGCTGATGAGAAGGGCAAGGCCGTTGTTCTTGATGAAGGCTCTCATCCATTGGATGGACAGTTTCACAAAGCTGCATCCTATTCCACCAATGATGACTCTGCAACACAAGATTCTGCCGCCAAAGCTTCAAAACAAAATCCTCAAGCCACAGCTCCGCGTGTGATGACTGATCGTGAGCTTCTCCTTAGTCTTCATTAGAAAGTTGATCGAAATCACAAGTGGGTCAAGCGTCAGTTTGGTGCAATTCTTCAGAACATGACAGTCTCTCAAAATACAGTGAAAAAGAATCACTACTATATGCATGAAGTCTTTGACCACACTTGGGCTATTCTATCGAATCTCTACAGTGCTGAAGATCTCAAGGAGATGGGATTTTGACTGGTCTAAATTCAAGAAGATCAAAGTTCCTCAGCTTGTTGCCAGTTCGTATTCTTCATCGCGCGAGACAGATGAAGCTGAAGACTTGAACGACACTGCGGCAGGCCCTACCTCAACGGATGACCCCAACAACATTGGCGCTCGTCCATAGACATCATGATGAAATTCTTCAGGGGCGTTAGTCCTCATTTTTCGTCCCTTTTGGTCATTCGAATGACAAAGGGGGAGAAATTTGAGTTAGTCTTCAAGCGGGTCTTCTATTGGGCTATTTTTCTGTTAAGTTGCAACTCTCGCTCTTCTGAAGTGTTTGTTGGTTGAGTTGTAACTTAAGTCCTATGGTGGTCTGATACTTTTGAACTGCTTTCTGCATGCTTATTTCCTCAAGTACCTTAATGCACACATGTTGAATTTTGTTAGACACCATATTTCATCATGCATTTCAATCTCTTCATATCATATGTTAAATGCGTGTATGAATTACAAGATATAGGGGGAGATCTCCATGATATTACTCTACAATGTGCATTTGCAATCCAAAGCAAATTCCTAAAATATGCACATCTTCAGGGGGAGTTCTTCTATATCTTGCAATCAAATTCCTCAATATCAATATTTACACTTCATATGTTTTATCCCCGTTGAAAACTTAACCTATTTGTCATCAATCACCAAAAAGGGGGAGATTGTAAGTGCATCTAGTGCCCCTTAGTGATTTTGGTGTATTGAAGACTTATAGGTTAAGGGACTAATGTGTTTATGAGTGTACACAGGTCTATAAGTCTATGAGGAGTTTATTATTTACAAAGAAAGTCGACCCCTAAAAATGAATATCTTCAGTTGAAGACTTTGGTTTTCTTGAAGACTTTGAAAGTGAGGAAATTGGTGTGACCTTGAAGACTTGATATTCATGCGAGGATTATGAAGCGTGAAGACTTTTGTTTTCATAGTTTTGTTTTTCCTTTCTTGAGTCATAGGAAACACCGTACTGTTAAAGGGGGTCGAGGTAAAACTAAGGAAAAGTTTCCAAGTGATGCTCAACTCAAATTCTACACCTACCAAATCCTTTCGAGTGAAGCCATTGGAAATCTCATACAGTCCAGTCAAGTTCTTCAGTGACAGAGACGAAGTTCTTTTGTTCTCTGAGGAATTTGTTCTGATTGAGGAGTTAGGAATTCCTCAGTGCGGATTGCCTACAAGTGAAGAACATGATAGCCCTGAGGAATTTGAAAGCTCAAATTTCCGACCGTTGCTGTGCTATGCGCGAGCTGTCCAAAATATCCTATCTACCTAACGGTCATATCATTGAAGGGCATTTATGTCTTATCATGTCAGGCTGCTGCCCGGCTATAAATAGACGCCCCCTACAACCACTAGTTGGTTGGCTGCTCTGAGAGAAACTGGCACTTGTCATTTAGAGCATCCCATCCTCCGAGGACTTTGAACGAAAATCATCAAGTGAGAAAAAACCCAAACCCAACACCTAAAACCCAAAGTGATTGAGCATCACTGAAGAGATTGTTCCTATGTGGAACCGACGCTTGTTACCTTTGAGGACTGTGCATCCTCCAGACGGTTAGGCATCATAGTTTAGAGCATCCAAGAGGAATTGTGGATCGCCAAGTGACCAAGTCTGTGAAGGTTTGGAAGTCACCTGTGAAGACTTACCACGAGTGATTGGGCGAGGTCTGTGTGACCATAGCTCAAGGAGAATACGGTGAGGACTGTGTGTCCGGGATTTAGTGTTCTCAGGTTTAAATGCCTAGCCGTTCCAACCAGACGTACAACTGTCACAACACTTGGAACTGGTCTACCAAATCACTGTCTTCACCAAGCTACTGGTTCTATTTCCTCAACCCTTTCATTTCCTCGCATACTTGCTGTGTACTTGATCATTACTATTTGAAGACATTGACTGAAGACTTTCTCAATTTCCTCATCCCTATTACTTCAGTCACTTTGTCTTCAGCCTGCTTATCCTGTTTACACGCTACCTGTGCTATGTCTTGTTTCATTTCATCATGATGACTATGCTACTGCTTTGTTATGCATGTACTTGAGTACTTATTCCACTGCTTGTAGTTCGTTGCTTAGGAAATTCCTTAACTAGTATTTCCTCAGCGACGAATTCATAAAAATTGCCTATTCACCCCCCTCTAGTCGATATAACGCACTTTCAGCTTCCCTCTGCGAAGGGCCTATCTTTTTAATTTTATCTTCTACCCTTATACAAGAGTCATGGTGATCTTCACCTTTCCTTTTTACACTTTTTCCTTTGGCAAGCACTATGTGTTGGAGAGATCCAGATATATATATCCCCTCAGATGCAGGTTATCATAAAGTATTATTATTGACATTACCCTTGAGGTAAAAAGTTGGGAGGCGAAACTATAAGCCCCTATCTTTCTCTGTGTCCGATGGAAGCTTTGAACCCATAAGTATCGCGTGAGTGTTAGCAATTGTGAAAGACTAAATGATAGTTGAGTATGCGGACTTGCTGAAAAGCTCTTATATTGACTCTTTCCGATGTTATGATAAATTGCAATTGCTTCAATGACTGAGATCATAGTTTGTTAGTTTTCAATGAAGTTTTTGATTCATACTTTACCTTGTGAACGAATTGTTACTTTAGCACAAGAAATTATATGACAATATATGTTGCTGTTCTAAAGATGATCATGATGCCCTCATGTCCGTATTTCATTTTATCGACACCTCTATCTCTAAACATGTGGGCATATTTTTCGATATCGGCTTTTGCTTGAGGATAAGCGAGGTCTAAGCTTGGGGGAGCTGATACGTCCATTTTTCATCATGCTTTTATATCAATATTTATTGCATTATGGGTTGTTATTACACATTATGGCACAATACTTATTCCTTTTCTCTCTTATTTTACAAGGTTTACATGAAGAGGGAGAATGATGGCAGCTGGAATTCTGGTCTGGAAAAGGACCAAATATTAGAGACCTGTTCTACACAACTCCAAAAGTCCTGAAACTTCATGGAGAGTCATTTTGGATTTAATAAAAAATATTGGGTGAAGAAAGTACCAGAGGGGGGCCACCTGCCATCCACAAGGGTGGAGGGTGCGCCCTACCCCCCTGGGCGCGCCCCCCGTCCTTGTGGGCCACCTGGCAGGCCCCCGACGCCCATCTTCTGCTATATGGTGTGTTTTGACCTAAAAAAATTAAGAATGAAGCTTTCGGGACGAAGCGCCGCTGTCTCGAGGCGGAACCTGGGCAGAAGCAATCTAGGGCTCCGGCAGAGCTGTTCTGCCGGGGAAACATCCCTCCGGGAGGGGGAAATCATCGCCATCATCATCACCATTGATCCTCTCATTGAGAGGGGGTCAATGTCCATCAACATCTTCACTAGCACCATCTCCTCTCGAACCCTAGTTCATCTCTTGTACCCGATCTTTGTCTCAAAACCTCAGATTGGTACCTGTGGGTTGCTAGTAGTGTTGATTACTCCTTGTAGTTGATGCTAGTTGGTATATTCGGTGGAAGATCATTTGTTCAGATCCTTAATGATAATTAATACTCCTCTGATTGTGAATATGAATATGCTTTGTGAGTAGTTACGTTTGTTCCTGAGGACATGGGAGAAGTCTTGTTATGAGTAATCATGTGAATTTTGTATTCGTTCGATATTTTGATGAGATGTATGTTGTCTTTCCTCTAGTGGTGTTATGTGAACGTCGACTACATGACACTTCACCATGATTTGGGCCTAGGGGAAGGAATTGGGAAGTAATAAGTAGATGATGGGTTGCTAGAGTGACAGAAGCTTAGACCCTAGTTTATGCGTTGCTTCGTAAGGGGCTGATTTGGATCCATATGTTTCATTCTATGGTTAGGTTTATCTTAATTCTTCTTTCATAGTTGCGGATGCTTGCGAGAGGGGTTAATCATAAGTGGGAGGCTTGTCCAAGGAAGGGCAGCACCCAAGCACCGGTCTACCCACATATCAAATTATCAAAGTAACGAACACGAATCATATGAGCATGATGAAAACTAACTTGACAACAGTTCCCATGTGTCTTCGGGAGTGCTTTGCTTTATATAAGAGTTCGTCCACGCTTGTCCTTTGCTACAAAAAGGATTAGGCCACCTTGCTGCTCCTTGTTTACTTTTGTTACTTATTACCCATTACGAATTGTCTTATCACACAACTATCTATTACCGACAATTTCAGTGCTTGCAGAGATTACCTTGGTGAAAACCGCTTGTCATTTCCTTCTGCTCCTTGTTGGGTTCGACACTCTTACTTATCGAAAGGACTATGATAGATACCCTATACTTGTGGGTCATCAATGTGGTATGCTCCTGTAATACCACTGTTGAAACGTTTGTTCAGAAACA
The DNA here is from genome assembly GCA_011799875.1 of Thinopyrum elongatum. Taxonomy (NCBI): domain Eukaryota; kingdom Viridiplantae; phylum Streptophyta; class Magnoliopsida; order Poales; family Poaceae; genus Thinopyrum; species Thinopyrum elongatum. The sequence continues at coordinate 20,148,334 of CM022299.1, read as the reverse complement.
AAGACATGCCAAGTTGTTGCGATGGCACAAATAATACCGTAAGAAAGACGGGAAGTTGAGAGCACCCACTGATGGGTCGCAGTGGAGAAAAATCGAGAGAAGGTGGGGGGAATTTGCAGGTGACGCAAGTAACGTATGGTTTGGTTTAAGTGCAGATGGCATTAATCCTTTTGGGGAGCAGAGCAGCAATCATAGCACCTGGCCCATGACTCTATGTATCTATAACCTTCCTCCTTGGTTGTGCATGAAGTGGAAGTTCATTATGATGCCAGTGCTCATCCAAGGCCCTAAGCAACCCGGCAACGACATTGATGTGTACCTAAGGCCATTAGTTGAAGAACTTTTACAGCTGTGGAATGGAAAAGGTGTACGTGTGTGGGATGATAACCCACAAGTATAGGGGATCGCAATAGTTTTCGAGGGTAGGGTATTCAACCCAAATTTATTGACTAGACACAAGGGGAGCCAAAGAATATTTGTAAGTATTAACAGTTGAGTTGTCAATTCAACCGCACCTGGAGATTAATTATCTGGAAGCAAAGTGATCAGTAGCAAAGTAGTATGATAGTTTTGATAGTAGTAGCAATAGCAATAGTAATGGTAACAATGATAGCAAAGATTTTGTAGCAAGTGTAATAGTAGCAGCAACAGTAGTAACTTAGCAAGAACAATGTATGGAAAATTTGTAGGCATTGGATCGGTGAATTCGTTGGATGATATTCATCATATAATAGTCATAACCTAGGGCGATGCGGCACTAGCTCCAGTTCATAAATATAATGTAGGCATGTATTCCGTAAATAGTCATACGTGCTTATGGAAAGAACTTGCATGACATCTTTTTTCCTACCCTCCCGAGGCAGTGGGGTCCATAAGGAAACTAAGGGATATTAAGGCCTCCTTTTAATAGAGAACCAAAACAAAGCATTAGCACATAGTGAATACATGAACTCCTCAAACTACGGTCATCACCGGAAAGTATCCTGAATACTGTTACTCCGGGGTTTACGGATCATAACACGTAGTACGTGACTATAACTTGCAAGATCGGATATAGAACATAGATATAATGGTGATAACATGAATGGTTCAGATCTAAAATCAAGGCACTTGGGCCCAAAGTGACAAGCATTAAGCATGGCAAAGTCATAGCAACATCAATCTCAGAACATAATGGATACTAGGGATCAAGCACTAACAAAACTAACTCGATTACATGATGAATCTCATCCAACTCCCTCATCAAGCAGCGAGCCTATGAAGGAATTACTCACTCCCGATGGGGAGCATCATGGAATTGGCGATGGAGAAGGGTTGGTGATGACGAAGATCGAAGATCCCCCTCTTCGGAGCCCCATACGGACTCTAGATCTGGCCTCTCGATGAAGAACACGAGGTGGTGGCGGCTCCGTCTCGTAAAACACGATAATTCTTTCTCCTTGATTTTTTCCTCCGAAAATGTGAATTTATAGCGTCGGAGATAGGGTCAGCGGGGCCACCAGGTGGGGGACAACCCACCTGCGCGCGCCAGGAGGGGGGGCGCCCAGGTGGGTTGCTCACCAGGGGCCACTCTCCGGTGGTTCTTGGCTCCAGTATTTTTCTTTTATTCCATAAAAAATCTCCAAAAAGTTTCGTTCCATTCCGAGAACTTTTATTTCTGCACAAAAACAACACCATGGTAGTTCTGCTGAAAACAGCGTCAGTCCAGGTTAGTTTCAATCAAATCATGCAAATTAGAGTCCAAAACAAGAGGAAAAGCATTAGGAAAAGTAGATACGACGGAGACATATCAACTCCCCCAAGCTTAATCCTTTGCTTGTCCTCAAGCAATTCAGTTGATAAAATGAAAGTGAAAAAGAAAAACTTTTACGAACTCTTTTGCTCTTGTTTACATAAATAAGCTTAAGTAGCACCCAGGTTTTCAGTAAAGATCATGACTAACCATGCCAACAATAACTCTTAAAAATTATATTAACTCATATCAATGACATAAACAACTAGCGAGCAATAATAAAGCATCTCAAATGACAACACTGTGTCAAAACAATCATGATATAATATGACAACAGTGGTATCTCGCTAGCCCTTTCCGAGACCGCAAAACATAAATGCAGAGCACCTCCAAAGTTCAAGCAGCGTCTAGACATTGTAATTCATGGTAGAAAAGATCCAGTCATGATGCATCCAACATTAGCTATACACAATGCATGAGGATGACAATAGTGCTCTCAGGTCTGGCGCTTATTTGAGAAGGTGATGACACAACATAAAAGTAAATAGATAAGCCCTTCGCAGAGGGAAGCAGTGATTTGCAGCGGTGACAGAGCTCATATTTTTAAAACAGAGATAAATGAAATTTTGAGAAATGCACCCTTCCTGTTCACTTCGAGACCATTAGTTATCGGTATCTTCCATGCTAAACACATTAGTGGCGGTTCCCAAGCGATAAAAGTAAAGGTTTACTCCCCCTTCACCAACAAACACAGTCCACTGCTAGCCGAATCCACGGGTACCGTCCATACCAACATCAGTCCTGGGGGAGTTTTGTTTAATTATTTGCAATTTTGAATTCGGGACTGGGAATCCCTATTACCGCCCCTCTCATGCAAGGACGAGTGAATAAACACTCATCATGAGAATAACCCGCTTAGCATGGAAGATACTGTCTACCTCCTGTCACTCTATGAACAATATAGGCACACAAAAATGGATGTTTATTTGAAGCTTTTAGAGGTGGCACATGCAAATTTACTTGGAATGACAGGGTAATACCGCATATAGGTAGATATATGGTGGACTCATTTGGAATAAGTTGGGTTATAAGGATTTTGATGCACAAGCAGTATTCCCGCTTAGTACAGGCGAAGGCTAGCAAATAGGTTGAGAAGCGGCCAGCTAGAGAGTGAAAACAGTCATGAACATGCATTATGCATAAGTAACATTGGATACTAGCATGAGTAAGATATGAACGTCATGAACATAAATATCATAGAGGCTATGTTGGTTTTGATTCAACTACATGCATGAACATGTGCCAAGTCAAGCCACTCGAACATTCGGAGTAGGATACCATATCATCATACCACATCACAATCATTTTAATGCATGTTGACATCCAAGATAAATCATTATCCACTCCTAGCTACTTAAGCATGGCATGAGAAACTATGATCTCTAATTTTCATTGCAAACATGTTTGATCATAATAGGCTGAATCATGGATACTAGGTTAAATATATTTAAAAAAACAGAACAAGTCGAGTTCATACCCGTTTCTCTCTACCACAGCCAGTTCGTCAAATATTGTCATTATTGCCTTTCACTTACACGACCGAATGTTATGAAAATAATAATAGTGCAAGAGTGCCGTGGACTAAACTAGAATCTGCAAACATTTTAATCAAAGAGGAGAAGACAAGACAATTTGAGCTCTTTGTTAGATCAACAATAATGCATATGAGAGCCACTCAACATTTTCATCGTGGTCTTGCCCTCAGTATGACTCAATAGAAAGAAATGAAATTCAGAGAAACACACTAAAATATTTTTGGAGTTTTTAGTTTTTTCTTGAACAAGGAAATTTAAAGAGAAAAACAAAAACGAGAAAAACTATTTACACGGGAGAGCTCCCAACAAGCAAAACAAGAACAAGGAAATCTTTTTGGGTTTTCTTTTAAATACTACAACTAACTACGCTAGAAAGAAAACCCGAAAAGAAGCAAGCAACATTTTTTTTTTGGATTTTTCAAAGTTTTCCAAAAACACAAGAAGATAACGAGAAAATAAATCTAGCATGGATGATACAATGAAAAAGTGTGAACATGGAAACCGGAATGAAATGTGTGAACATGAAGGAAATGTCGGTGGGCATACATACTCCCCCAAGCTTAGGCTTTTGGCCTAACTTGGTAATCACCATTCGCGGCCTACATAAAAATCAGAGTGATAGCTCATGGAGGCTCTTGGTGCAGACTCCTCAGCCCGCCGAGCAGCCACAACCTCTGCGTTGTGCGTGCGGGCCTCGCTCTCAAGGACGTAATACCTTCCCTTGATGTGATAATCAAAGAGAGCAGGCGCAGGCAAAAAGGTATGCACAACGGAATCTTTATTGAACAGTAAGTTATATGTATAATCATTGATTTCACCCTTAAGGAACTTATGGCGCTTCATGGCCTCAAAATCTAAGTACTGAGTGGGAAGGATGGGGTCATTAGGCTCAAGTGATACACCTAACTCTTCTGCTAAATGTGAAGCATAAATCCCACCATAAAAATATCCACTACCAGCGTTGTGTTGCAGTCTACGTGCAACAATCGCTCCAAGGTTATAGTGTTTAACATGAGTGAGGGCAGTGTATATGAGGCTCAAGTCAGGAGCAGAAAGTGTACTATAGTCTTGTTTGCCTACGAAGCATTTTCCATTAAATAGTGCAAAGTATTGAATTGATGAGAAATGAATACTTTGTATTCTACCTTGCGTCACCCCTCTATTCTCACCGTAGCAAAGACTAGTTAAAAATAACTCATACTCAGCCCTTGGTGGTTCATCCATCAAACCCCAATATGGAATTTTACATGCAACACAGATTGCATCTAGAGGCATAGTGACGTAATGATCATAAAGTTTAAATGAAACTCTAGACTCACGAGGATGAAATTTAAACTCTTTAGTAAACGATTCTGTGAGACTGAGGTACTGGTTGCACTTATCTTGAATGTAGGGACCAAGCTCGGCATTGTGGACATATTGCTCAAATTCGTCTTTAATACCTGCACTCAACATGAAATTGTCGCACGTACATAAGCATGATTTGGCAGAGGCATCCCGTATTGAACTTGCACTTGGTTCAACATAAGACCGATGGGTTGAGCCACAACTAGAGGATGCCTCCGAGGACCTCCACCTCGAAGAACTCCTTCCAAAGAAGTTCATCATATATGCGTACAAATTTCTGAAAATTTTTGGCCACAAAATTTTATTAACAAAACTTCACAAGATTGATAGCAACTACTCATAGGGATGTATAGAGGCCATATTGAGCATTCAAACTACTTAAAACTCTAAGAATTCAACATGCAAGCTCATTTACAGTAGCACAAAGAGTAGCTAATTATTCAAAATATAATCCACCAAAGCAAAAACTAATTGGACAAACGGGGGAGTCACATACCAAGTAGCAATTCCCCAAAACAGTTTCGAAAACGGAGCTTCGAGCAAAGAGATCAAAATCCGCGGGTTTGAGAGCAACACGAGAGAGAGAGCAATGGTGAATTTTTTCTGGAGGTAGGTGGTGACATGGGCTAAAGAGATAAGTGAGGGGGCCCACATGGGGACCACAACTCTCCAGGGCGCGCCTGGGGCTGCTGGTGCTCCCAGGTGTGTTGTGCCCACCTGGTGCACCCCCCTCTGATGTTATTTGCATAAAAAATTCTTAAATATTCAGAAAAAAATCATATTAAAATTTTAGGGCATTCTTAGAACTTTCATTTTTGGGTCATTTTTATTGCACGGGAAAATCAGAAAACAGACAAAACAAGGCATTTTATTTTATTTAACTAAGAAAAACAAAGAATTAAAGTTGGGAGCAGAAGGTAGTGCCTACTAAATTCATCGACCTCATACTTCTAAAAAATGATCCATTAATAAGGTTGATCAAGTCTTATTAACAACCACTTTCGATTAGCATGAAACCGAAGAACTTTCATAAAACACTAGGTTACCCCAATGGGGATATGCATGTCCCCAACAATAAGCATTGCATATTTCTTTTTGGCAGTAGGTAGAGGTAGTTGAAAGCTTCCAATAGTGATTGTCAGAGGTTTTTCAATAACGTTAATACCATTCACTTGGAATTGTTTCTTCGGAAAGTGCACCGTATGCTCATTACCATTGATATGAAAGGTGACCTTGCTTTTATTGCAATCAATAATAGCCCCTGCAGTATTCAAGAAGGGTCTACCAAGGATAATCGACATGTTGTCGTCCTCGGGCATCTCAAGCATAACAAAGTCGGTTAAGATAGTAACATTTGCAACAACAATGGGCACATCCTCACAAATACCGATAGGTATGGCAGTTGATTTGTCAGCCATTTGCAAGGATATTTCAGTACTTTTGAGTTTATTCAAATCAAGTCTTTTATATAAGGAGAAAGGCATAACACTAACACTGGCTCCTAAATCACACAAAGCAGTTTTGACATAATTTCTTTTTATGGAGCAAGGTATAGTTGGTATTCCTGGGTCTCCCAGTTTTTAGGTACTCCATCCTTAAAAGAATAATTAGCAAGCATGGTGGAGATTTCAGCTTCCGGTATTTTTCTTTTATTAGAGATGATGTCTTTCATGTATTTTGCATAAGGGGCCATCTTTAATATATCAGTCAAAAGAGTGCGCAAAAAGACTGGCCTAAGCATTTTAGCAAAGCGTTCAAATTCTTCATCATCTTTCTTCTTAGTTGATTTAGGTGGAAATGGCATGGGTTTTTGAACCCATGGTTCTCTTTCTTTACCATGTTTTCTAGCAACAAAGTCTCTTTTATCATATCTTTTATTTTTGGGTTGTGGGTTATCAAGATCAACAGCTGGTTCTATCTCAACATCATTACCTAGTTGTTTATCATTGTCTGGTTGAGTATCTTCATGAACATCATCATTATCTTTTTCATTATCGCTAGGTTAATGTTCATTACCAGAATGAGTTTCAGCATCAGAAATAGAAACATCATTATCATTATCAGGAGGTTTTTCTATTTCAGGTTCACTAGAGGCATGCAAAGTCTTATCATTTTTCTTTTTCTTCTTCTTTTTACAAAGACTAGATGCATCAGTATTAATTCTTTGAGAGTCTTGTTCAATTCTTTTAGGGTGTCCTACAGGATAAAGTGGTTCCTGAGTCATTTTACCTCCTCTAGTTGCTACTCTAACAACAAAGTCATTTATATTATTATTCATTTCATCTAGCAACTCTCTTAGAGATTTAGCAACTTGTTCTAGTTGAGTTTCAACCATAGAGGCATGTTTTCCTACACCTCTAACATCATTGGTGGTTCTAAATTACAAGTCACTCAAGCGAGCAATCATATCAGAATTATATTTCAATTGTTTCATAACATTTTCATTGAAATGATCTTGCTTTCTAATGTAATTATCAAACTCATAAAGGCATTTACTAGGATGCATATTATAAGGATTGTCCCTTTCATTGAATCTCATCAAAGAATTTACCTCTACCACCTTGGGTGGTGGTGTGTCAAGTCCATGTATCTCTTCAATAGGAGGCAAATTTTTAACATCCTTAGCTTTAATACCTTTTTCCTTCATAGATTTCTTTGCCTCTTGCATATCTTCAGGACTGAGATACAAGATACCCCTCCTCTTTGGAGTGGGTTTATGCGGTAGTTCAGGAAGATTCCAATCATTATAATTGTTCAATATATTATTCAATAATTCCTCATCTTGTTCAATAGTTCATTCCCTGGAAACACAACCAGCACAACTATCTAGGAAGTCCCTAGAAGCATCGGTTAGTCCATTATAGAAGATATCAAGTATTTCATTTTTCTTAAGAGGATGATCATGCAAAGCATTTAGCAATTGGAGAAGCCTCCCCCAAGCTTGTGGGAGGCTCTCTTCTTCAATTTGCACAAAGTTAAATATTTCCTGTAAGGCAGCTTGTTTCTTATGAGCAGGAAAATATTTTTCCAGAGAAGTAATAAATCATATCCTGGGGACTACGCACACAACCAGAAGCAAGAGTATTGTACCATGTCTTAGCATAACCCTTTAATGAGAACGGGAATAACTTGAGGATATAGTAGTAGCGAATTTTATCCTCATGAGCAAAAAGGGTAGCTATATCATTCAATTTAGTGAGATGTGCCACAATTGTTTCAGTTTCATAACCTTGGAAAGGATTAGATTCAGCCAAAGTAATTAACTCTGGGTCGAAAGAGAATTCATAATCCTTATCATCAACAAAGATAGGTGAAGTAGCAAACTTAGGATCACATTTCATTCTAGCATTCAAAGATTTATCTTTCAGTTTGCATAATAATTTCTTAAGAGCATCTCTATCACTGCAAGCAAGAAAATCTCTAGCTGTCTCCTCATCCATAACATAACCTTCAGGTATTTTAGGCAATTCATATCTAGGAGAGCTAGGTCTAACAGGTGTTTCAATATTTTCAGTTTCAAGTACTTCATCAGTTTCAACAATTTCATCAGTTTCAGTAATTTCATTCTCTTTGGCTCTAGAAATTTGTTCATCAAGAAAGTCACCTAGTGGCACATCATCATCAAGCAAGGTACTAGCATCATCATGAGTAGCATTCATAGAAGTAGCATCATCAATAACTTGCGACTTATCAGGATTAATAGCATGTGGTGGTGTTGCAAGTTAGTCAAAACAGAAGGTGAATCAAGTGCAGAGTGTGATGGCAGTTCCTTACCTCCCCTCGTCCTAGAGGGAACGATCTTGGTCTTTGTATCCTTCAGATTCTTCATAGTGATAAATTGATAATAATCCCAAGTGACTCACCAAATATAGCTATGCTCCCTGGCAACGGCAAAACGGTCTTGATAACCCAGAAGTATAGGGGATCGCAACAGTTTTCGAGGGTAGAGTATTCAACCCAAATTTATTGATTCGACACAAGGGGAGCCAAAGAATATTTGTAAGTATTAGCAGCTGAGTTGTCAATTCAACCACACCTGGAGATTAATTAGCTGCAAGCAAAGTGATCAGTAGCAAAGTAGTATGATAGTTTTGATAGTAGTAGCAATAGCAATAGTAACGATAACAATGATAGCAAAGATTTTGTAGCAAGTGTAACAGTAGCAGCAACAGTAGTAACTTAGGAAGAACAATATATGGAAAATTCGTAGGCATTGAATCGGTGAATTCATTGGATGATATTCATCATATAACAATGATAACCTAGGGCGATGCGGCAATAGCTCCAGTTCATAAATATAATGTAGGCATGTATTCCGTAAATAGTCATACGTGCTTATGGAAAGAAGTTGTATGACATCTTTTGTCCTACCCTCCCATGGCAGCGGGGTCCATAAGGAAACTAAGGGATATTAAGGCCTCCTTTTAATAGAGAACCAGAACAAAGCATTAGCACATAGTGAATACATGAACTCCTCAAACTACGGTTATCACCGGAAAGTATCCCGAATAATGTCACTACGGGGTTTACGGATCATAACATGTAGTAGGTGACTATAACTTGCAAGATTGGATCTAGAACATAGATATAATGGTGATAACATAAACGGTTCAGATCTAAAATCATGGCACCCGGGCCCAAAGTGACAAGCATTAAGCATGGCAAAGTCATAGCAACATCAATCTCAGAACATAATGGATACTAGGGATCAAGCCCTAACAAAACTAACTCGATTACATGATGAATCTCATCCAAGTCCCTCACCGACCAGCGTGCCTACGAAGGAATTACTCACTGCCGGTGGGGAGCATCATGGAATTGGCGATGGAGAAGGGTTGGTGATGACGAAGATCGAAGATCCCCCTCTCCGGAGCCCCATACGGACTCCAGATCTGGCCTCCCGATGAAGAACAGGAGGTGGCAGCGGCTCCGTCTCGTGAAGCATGATAATTCTTTCTCCTTGATTTTTTTCTCCGAAAATGTGAATTTATAGTGTCGGAGATAGGGTCATCGGGGTCACCAGGTGGGGACAACCCACCTGGGCGCGCCAGGAGGGGGGGCACGCCCTGGTGGGTTGTGCTCACCTAGGGGCCCCCCTCCGGTGGTTCTTGGCTCCAGTATTTTTCTTTTATTCCATCAAAAATCTCCAAAAAGTTTCGTTCCATTCCGAGAACTTTTATTTCTGCACAAAAACTACACCATGGTAGTTGTGCTGAAAACAGCGTCAGTCCGGGTTAGTTTCATTCAAATCATGCAAATTAGAGTCCAAAACAAGAGGAAAAGTGTTAGGAAAAGTAGATACAACGGAGACGTATCATGGGATGAGCACAAACAGCAGGAATTTGACCTACATGCGTTGCTGTTTGTAACCATCTATGATTTGCCTGCTCTTAGTAACCTTTCAGGATAGACAAACAAGGGATACCACGCATGCACGCACTGTTTGGATGATACCGAAAGTATATATTTGGACGAATGCAGGAAGAATGTGTACCTAGGACATCGTCGATTTCTTCTGACCAACCATCTCTTAAGAAAGAAAGGCAAGCATTTCAAAGGTGAGGCAGATCACCGGAAGAAGGCCGTCCTACGTTCTGGTGATGACATACTTGATATGGTCAAGGATTCACAAGTAATCTTTGGAAAGGGTCCTAGCGGACAATCTGTTCTGAATGACGCTGAGGGACGCGCACCCCTATGGAAGAAGAAATCTATATTTTGGGACCTACCCTATTGGAAAGACCTAGAGGTCCGCTCTGTAATGAAGAATCTTTGAGTGAACCTGCTAGGCTTCTTGGGCGTGTATGGGAGGACCAGCAACATGTGCACGAAAAAGACGACATGCATCCAAAGCAGTATCAAGGTCCTGCCAGCTACACTCTTACCAAAGATGAGAAGGAAATCTTCTTTGTATGCCTGCTCAGTATGAAGGTCCCGTCTAGCTTCTCGTCGAATATAAAGCGAATAATAAATATGGCAGAAAATGTTCTAGAACCTAAAGTCTCATGACTGCCACATGATTATGACGCAACTGCTTCCGATTGCATTGACGGGGCTTCTACCGAAAAATGTTCGATTAGCCATTGTGAAGCTATGTGCATTCCTCAATGCAATCTCTCAGAAGGTAATCGATCCAGAAATCCTACCAAGGTTAAGGAATGATTTGGTGCAATGTCTTGTCAGTTTTGAGTTGGTGTTCCCACCATGCTTCTGATGACCCACAAGTAGAGGGGATCAATCGTAGTCCTTTCGATATGTAAGAGTGTCGAACCCAACGAGGAGCAGAAGGAAATCACAAGTGGTTTTGGGCAAGGTATTGTCTACAAGCACTGAAATAGTCGGTAACATGTAGTTTGATAGCAAGATAATTTGTAACGAGCAAATAATGGTAATGATAAATAATATGCAGCAAGGTAGCCCAATCCTTTTGTGGCAAAGGACAGACCAAAACAGTCTCTTATGATAAGCAAAGCGTTCTTGGGAGTACACGGGAATTTCATCATATCACTTTCATCATCTTGGTTTGATTTGTGTTCGCTACTTTGCTAATTTGATATGTGGGTGGACCACTGCTTTGGTGCTGTTCTTACTTGAACAAACCTCCTACTTATGATTAACCCCCTTGCAAGCATCTGCAACTACGAGAAAAGTATTAAGATAAAATCTAACCATAGCATTAAACTTTTGGATCCAAATCGGTCCCTTACGAAGTAGCGCATAAACTAGGGTTTAAGCTTCTGTCACTCTAGTAACCCATCATCTAATAACTACTCCATAATGCATTCCCTTAGGCCCAAATATGGTGAAGTGCCATGTAGTCGATGTTCACATGACACCACTAAGGGAATCACAACATACATATCATCAAAATATCGAACACATATCAAGTTCACATGATTACTTGCAACATGACTTCTCCCGTGACCTCAAGAACAAAAGTAACTACTCACAAATAATAATCATGCTCAAGATCAGAGTGGTATTAAATAGCATAATGGTTCTGAACATATAATCTTCCACCAAATAAACCATATAGTAATCAACTACAAGATGTAATCAACACAACTAGTCAAGCAGAAGTACCAATCTAAGGTTCCGGTACAAAGATTGAACACAAGAGATGAACTAGGCTTTGAGAGGAGATGGCGCTGTTGAAGATGTTGATGGACATGGTCCTCCCAAAGATGGGAGAGTTGTCACTGATGACGATGACGATGATTTCCCCCTCCGGGAGGGAAGTTTCCCCGGCGCAATCGCTCCGCCGGAGGGCAAAAATGCTCCTGCCCAAGTTCCGCATCGATATGGTGGAGCTTCGTCCCGAAAGTCCTTCCCTTATTTTTTCTAGGTCAAAATGACTTATATACCAGAAGAGGGGCACCAGAGGTGGGCCGAGGAGGGCACAACCCACCAGGGCGCGCCTGGGCTCCCTAGCGCGCCCAGGTGGGTTGTGCCCACCTAGTGGGCCCCCTTTGGTAGTTATTTGCTGCAATAATTCTTAAAAAATCCATAAAAAATCTTCGTGAAGTTTTAGCTTATTTGGAGTTGTGCAGAATAGGTAGCTCTGAAGTACTTTTTCAGGTTCAGAATTCCAGCTGCCGGTATTTCCCCTCTTTGTGTAAACCTTGCATATTATGAGAGAAAAGGCAATAGAATTATTCCCAAAAGCATTATTATGCATAAAAACATTATAAATAATAGTAGGGAAATATGATGAAAAATGGATGTATCACCTTCTTCAATATCATTACGCACGTCCTAGTTCATCTAGTCGACGAGATTGCCATTCTGGGTCCTGTATTTCTACACACTATATTCCCCTTTGAGAGGTTCATGGGAGTCTTAAAGAAATATGTTCGTAACCGTCCTAGGCCAGAAGGAAGCATCTCCATGGGACATCAAACAGAGGATGTTATTGAGTTTATGTTGACTTTATTCTTGACCTTAAGACGATTAGTCTCCCTCAATCGTGGTATGAGGAGAGACTGACTGGAAAAGGCACGCTAGGAGCGGATTCAATAATATGTAGGGACGGGCATTCTTGGGCTCAAGCACACTACACAGTTCTACAGAATTCTACCTTGGTGACCCCGTATGTTAATGAACACAAGAATATTCTGCACTCCAAACACCTGGAGCAGTCTGACAACTGGATTACATGTGAACACATCAGGACTTTCGGCAGTTGGTTGCAAACACATCTCATTGGTAACAAGATTGTTGGAGATGAGTTGTACTCGTTGGCCAGGACACCATCTTCGACTGTATTGACTTACCAAGGGTACGAGATAAATGGGAATACATTTTACATGATCGCCCAAGATCAAAAGAGCACTAACCAAAATAGTGGTGTCCGCTTTGATGCAGCAACAAACAGGGGAAAGGACACATATTATGGCTACATAGTGGACATATGGGAACTTGACTATGGACATGATTTTAAGGTCCCTTTGTTTTGGTGCAAATGTGTCAATCTGTCAGGAGGCAGGGTATAGGTAGACCCGCAGTACGGAATGAAAACAGTGGATCTCAACAATCTTGGGTACACAAAGGAACCATTCGTCCTAGCCAATGATGTGGCGCAGGTTTTCTATGTGAAGGACATGTCTACCAAACCGAGAAAAAGAAAAGATAAGGAAGCGAATACATCATACGATTAGCCAAAGCGCCACATAGTTCTTTCAGGAAAAGAGACATCGTGGGAGTGGATGGCAAGACAGACCTGTCTGAAGATTATGGAAAGTTTCATGAAATTCCTCCGTTTAAAGTGAAGGCTGACCCAAGCACCCTGTTAAACGATGAAGATTATCCATGGTTATGGCGCAATAAGCAGGGGACACACGCGAAGAAAAAGTGAAGACTTTCTCTCCACAACTATTCTGATGATGGCTTTGATCTAGAATATCACTGCAGTTACATGTCAAGAAATGAAATCCCTTTTGTAATAGATGAGTTTTCGTCCGAAACCCTGATAATTCGAAAGAGTTGTCCAGTTTGTACACGAAGTGCATCCAGTTTTTCCCGTAACCCTCTCAACTTTTTAGCACATGCTATGTGGGTGAAATTATGATACCATGCCAAGTTTCAACCTTTTCAGAGTTCATTTGTAGTGGTTTTCAGTTTCAGGGTCATTTAGTTCAAAACAAATCATTAAATGCATGAAAAATAGCAAATGAAGTCACAAAAGGGTTGAAAATTGATGATGTGGCTTTCAATGGTGCATTTTGAACACACAAAAATTCTGGAGTTAAAATAAGTAAAAAAAAATGAAATCCCTTTGTAGTAGATGAGTTTTCGTCCGAAACCCTGATACTTTGAAAGAGATTGTCCAGTTTGTACACGAAGTGCATCCAGTTTTTCCCGTAACCCTCTCAACTTTTTAGCACATGCTATGTGGGTGAAATTATGATACCATACCAAGTTTCAACCTTTTCAGAGTTCATTTGTAGTGCTTGTCAATTTCAGGGTCATTTAGCTCAAATTAAATCATTAAATGCATGAAAAATAGCAAATGAAGTCACAAAAGGGTTGAAAATTTATGATGTGGCTCTGAATGGTGCATTTTGAACACACAAAAAGTCTGGAGTTAAAATAAGTTATAAAAATGAAATCCCTTTGTAGTAGATGTGTTTTCGTCCGAAACCCTGATACTTCGAAAGAGGTTGTGCAGTTTGTACACGAAGTGCATCCAGTTTTTCCCGTAACACTCTCAACTTTTTAGCACATGCTATGTGGGTTAAATTATGATACCATGCCAAGTTTCAAACTTTTTAGAGTTCAATATTAGTGCTTGTCAATTTCAGGGTCACTTAGCTCAAAATAAATCATTAAATGCATGAAAAATAGCAAATGAAGTCACAAAAGGGTTGAAAATTGATGATGTGGCTTTGAATGATGCATTTTGAACACACAAAAAGTCTGGAGTTAAAATAAGTTAAAAAAATGAAATCCCTTTGTAGTAGATGAGTTTTCGTCCGAAACCCTGATACTTCGAAAGAGTTGTCCTGTTGTTACACGAAGTGCATCCAGTTTTTCCCGTAACTCTCTCAACTTTGTAGCACATGCTATGTGGCTAAAATTAGGAAACCATGCCAAGTTTCAACCTTTTCAGAGTTCCATTTGTGAGTGCTTTTCAATTTCAGGGTCATTTAGCTCAACTAATGAAATCTAATAGCAAAAAAAATGAACTAAAAAATCTTTTATAAAACTCTAATAGCAAAAAGAATGAACTAAAAAGAATTAATTAAAATATTTTGTTATGATCAACTAAAGCAAAACTATATATTTCTTCAATAGCAAAAAGAATCAACTAAAAACTTTATAAACCTCTAGTTATTAACAAAATAATATTAACTTAAAATTATATAAAATTTATGCAACTAAAATTATCAAAGTATTTTTTGTTAAAAACTTTAATAGCAAAAGAATTTTTTGTTAAAACTTTAATAGCAAACTAAATAACATAAAAAAAATCAAAATGCAGCTTTTATAAAATCTAATAGCAAAAAGAAGAAACTAAAAAGAATCAATTAAAATATTTGTTATGATCAACTAAAGAAAACTATAATATTCTTCAATAGAAAAAGAATCAACTAAAAAGATTTTATAAACCTCTAGTTATTATAAAAATAATATTAACTTAAAATTATATAAAATTTATGCAACTAAAATTATCAAAGTATTTTTTTGTTAAAAACTTTAAAACAAAAAGAATTTTCATAAAGTATTTTTGTTAAAACTTTAATAGCAAACCAAAATAACATAAAAAAATGCAGCTTTTATAAAACTCTAATAGCAAAAACAATGAACTAAAATAATCAATTAAAGTATTTTGTTATGATCAACTAAAACAAAACTATAATTTTCTTCAATAGCAAAAAGAATCAACTAAAAAAGCTTTTATAAACCTCTAGTTATTATCAAAATAATATTAACTTAAAATTATATAAAATTTATGCAACTAAAATTATCAAAGTATTTTTGTTAAAAACTTTAATAGCAAAAAGAATTTTCATAAAGAATTTTTGGTTAAAAACTTTAATAGCAAACTAAAATAACATAAAAAAATGCCGCCTACTAGGCCACCATGGCCTGCATACGACTAGAAACCCATCTGTACATGGGCCAGGATGTAGGCCCGCGGGCCCAGCATGCCCAACATGGCAGTGACAAAGGTTAGGCATGTAGTGCCTGCAATAGAGAGGAGGTCGACAGCTTAGTCGCAGCGCGGCTTATAAACCAGTGTGGGCGCCTCTCAACTAGCGAGGTGGGACTACACATTTGGCTGCGGCAACACCAGCCCTTTAGGCCCGGTTGGTGGCTCCAACGGGACTGGCCGCCCTTTAGTCCCGGTCCGAGCCACCAACCGGGACTAAAGTCCTTTGCTTCCCGCCCTTTCGGCTGCTGAAAAGTAGCTTTAGTCCCGGTTGGTGGCTCAGACCGGGACTAAAGGGGGGCCTTTAGTCCCGGTTGGAGCCACCAACCGGGACTAAAGAGTGGGGTATATAACCAAGCACTTAGAATTTTTCCCCAAATCTCTCCCATTCTCCCCCGACGCCGACGCCTTGCGCCCCGACGCCGCCAGGCTGCTCCGCCCGATCCTCGTCACCGTCGCCGTCCCTGCCCCGACGTCGGCCGCTGCTCCCTGCCCCGACGCCGTCCCCCGCTTCCCTCGCCGCGTCCTGCCTCCTCATCACCGTCGCTGCGCCCCTGCCTCCTCATCGCCATCACCACGCCCCGGCCCCGATGTTGCTATCGCCGTCGTAGCGCCCTGCCTCCTCGTCGCCGCCCCCATATAGATGTTTTTTTCGTACAAATTTGTTGTTAGATGATGCTTTTTTGTTAGATGATGATGATGATAGGTGATAGATGATGATGATGATGATAGATGATAGATGATGATGATATATAGATGATTTTCATTATGCTGTTGGAAACAATTATTTTTTCTGTAGTAATTTTGTTAGATAATATTTCTGTAGTAATTTTGTTAGATGATTTGTTGTTAGATGCTGCTGATGATATATAGATGATAGAGGATGATGATATAGATAGATGAAGATGATGATGATGATGATATAGATAGATGATGATGATTTTTTATGCTTTGATGATTGTGATGTTCATTGTCTTTAGAATTTTTCTATAGATAATGATGATGATTTTTAGATGATGATGATAGATGCTCTTTGATTGTGAAGATAGATGATGATGATTTTTGTGGGTGCAAAAGAATTGGGGAGAATATATAGCTCCTTTGCAAATCAAATAACATTTTTTTTGCATTAGAGTTCATTTTGTCTTTGCTATGTTTCTGCCATGCCATGCTATGTTTGTTGCATCAAATATGTATGAGATGTTAGATGGATAGATAGATATGTTTAGATGGATGGATGATCATCATTTTGTCTTTAGAGTTTATTTAGAGTTCATTGAAGAAATTTTTGTTGTGGCAAAGTTATGAAATTTAGTAATGTTGTGGCATATACTCTACTCTGCTCAAGATCGATGGATGGATGTATATAGAAAATGTTGATATGATGAATTTTTTTTTGTTCATAGAATTTTTTATGTTCATAGATTTTTTTTGTCCATGTATGTATGTATGTATGTATGGACGGATGGATTGATGTATATAGAAAATGTTCATATGTAGAGTAAAACACTTATATGAAGTTTCTCCATTAGAACTATAGATCAATGGCGATCATCCAACGAAGTTTGTAATTTCTGGAATTAATATCAAGTGGCACTTTTCAAACAAAGTTTTGAGCAAGCTAATGGACTCTAGTAGAGATGCAATTGATACTATCTTGTAGATCACAGGAGAGTGATCAAGATTGATATAAGGCACTAACCCATAGGATGTACAGAACAATAGTTGTAGCCTTTGGAAAACAGCTAAGTGATGTTTAAAGATGAGGAATTCTCAGACTTAGCAGAATTCCAGGAATTTTCAGCATATTGGTAAAAGTTTAGAAATTCGTAGAAAATTAACCGTAACTCCGATGAAACTAATTTATATATGAAAATCGATCAGAATAATATGACGAATCCGAATATGCCCTTCGTTCGTCTGTCACAAGCAGCTAGCATAGCTAACCTAGAACCGTCACCCTCTGTTTCATCTGTCCGAAAATGCAGACTTTGGGAAAACATTCCGGGATGTTATCCCCCTTCACTTTTATCGTGTTGTGTCACGTTAGAACACCCCTAAATCTCTTGGGAATTCAACATATCCCCGATAACTTCGACATGAGGGGGGGGGGGTCCGCAAGTATCCTCGACCACCATGAGAGAGGCAGTCTGAAAGTATCCTCTCTCAAAAGATATGATGACTCATCAGACATGAGGGGGGAGGAGTCCTCGACGATCGTCTGAAACTGACTGTTATAAAACTTGTGAACTTTGCATGATGTTTGCCACTAATCCATTGCTCATATGCATATGATTCCTTGTTGTGATTAAGTTTATGTTTGCCACTAATCCATCTCTCATGGTTGTATATTGCCATGTTGTAATATTTGCAGAAACTATGGACAGAGACTTAGAAAAAGAAGAGTTGTTGGGGGATATAATCCGCGATGGAGGTGATATCACCTTGTCGTTTCTCAACGACACCGATGGTGAGGAAAGAGAGGATGACGGCTCCGGTGATTTAATGGAGGAGGAAGGAGATCATGACGGCTTTGGTGATCTAATGGAGAAGGAAGGAGATCATGACGGCTCCGGTGATCGAATGGAGAAGGGAGCCTTAACTGTAGCAAAGTCCGGTGAAGTATATATATATATATATTAATTAAGCATCTGCTGACTAGATGCATTAATTGTTTTGTATGTACATATATTGACGCTTCTTTCTTCTTTTAGCCCACCGGATCGAGCCAAACTTCGGTGTGGAGATGATGCCCGAAGAAAAGGTTGGGCCAGGATGAAAGGTTCACGATCGAAGTAGTCGCTCCAAATGGCCAACCGATTGCTCCCAAGCGGACCAAAGACAAATTTGTACATTAGTCCGGAGTTATTGTTAGGGACAGCGTCCCGATCAGCATCCAAGAATGGAATAAGAAGAAGGACCCTAAACTTTCTTATGTCCACGATACACAGAAAGATGATCTTTGGAACTAGCTGATGAAAAATTTTAGCCTACCGCCAGAGGAGGATTCGAATAACCCAGTTATTCTCCCGAAGGTCAAGGCATTTTCTCTTAAGAAGATGGCAGAACTATTCAAGAACTGGAAGAAAGATTTGAACAAAAAGTTTGTCGACAAAGACAAGACTCCAGAATTCACCGATCAATATGAGAAGATAAAAGATAACTGGCCCGCATTTGTGGCCTACAAGAAATCGGAGAAGGCCAAGAAAAGGTCACAGATAAATAAGCAAAATGTTGCAAAGAAGAAGTACCACAATGTTACGGGGTCAGGTGGCTACAGCAAAGCCCGACCTACGTGGGACAAAGATGAGCAAGTCCTGCTTGCTAAAGGGGTCCAACCAGTGACATTGCACTGGCCAGATCGGGCAAGGACTTGGTTCTTCGGGGTTGGGGGAACTTTGGACCCAGAATCAGGGAAGTATCGTTTCACGAAAGCTCAACTTGCAATACCTGTCAAAAAGCTTGAGGAAGCAATCAAGGAAGCGTAGGAAGGGAGGTTCCGTTCCGGCAGAGAGAAGGATGAGCTGTCCAAGGCCCTTGGGAATCCTGAACACCTTGGACGAACACGAGGCACATCAGTCTCCGTTCCGTGGGTGCATGGGTTTCCCGACAACATTGGTTATAGAAGCCGAGAGAGAAAGAAGAAAGAGGAAGCAAGCGAAATGCAGAAGATCAATGAAAGATTAGCGAAACTAGAGGAACTCGAGAGCCAATGAGCTACGAGCCAACCATCTCCACGGCACGAAGATCCTTCATTTGATGCTGCCCCCGAAGCTACCCCACCATCTCAGCGGAGAAGCAGCATGGCTTCCATGGAGCTCGTTCAGCCTGATATCACGGCTGCTCGCTACCCCGTAGATCGTATCACGGAGAATTAACATTGTGTGCTAATGGCGAAATGCCATAACCTGACCTTGAAGGTGGCGGTCGGCTCTGTCTTAACTCCTCGAGATGAGGGAACTTTCCATTGCTGTCCGATTCCACATGGCTTTGCTATTGTCGAGGTGGATGAAATAATGAACGGATTTGAGGGGCTGGAGCTTGAGTACCCTACAGGTGAAGGGGAGATTCTTCTGGAAAATGCCTTAAGGAGTACCTATCTATGGAAAAAGGAGAACATCAAGCTTCCAAACTGGACGCCGCCTCAGCAGACTCAGCCGGAGGAGGCCCCTCAGCAGAATCCTCATAGTCCAGCTCAGCCATCTTAGCTGCCTGAGTCATCTCCGGCGCGTGAGCTGTCTCCGCCGCCTCAGCCGTCTCCGCGGAGGAGGCCCCTCAGCAGAGTCCTCTTCCACCTCAGATGTCTCCGGCGCGTCAGCGGACTCCGCCTCCTCTGGCGTGTTAGTGGACTCCGCCTCCTCCTCCACCTCCTCTGGCACGTCAGAGGACTCCATCGCCTCAGCAACGGCGGAAGAGAGCCGCCGCCGCTCTGGCGGCTAGCAGTACAACAGGCGGGAAGAAATTCAGAGCTAGTCCAAGCCTCAGGGATGCTCCAAAGTTACCATATGAGAGGACTGACGAGGAAAACAAGGACATCAGTGCTGCCGAAGTGCAGGCTCATTTTGAATGGAAATGTCCACCTCCGAAGGAAATAATAGATCCGGTGAAAATGAAGCGCACTCTGGATGCCCTTAAGTGACCACCACCGCCTCCGCCGCAATCCAACTATGACCGCTGTATTGGAAAGACATATGATGAAGCACGGCAGTCGGGAAGTACTACCAGAGTTGCAAGACGAAGTGGGAAAACAATTCCCCAGCTTGGCGAACAGGAGAAGCAATCGTGCCCCCCGCTCAAGGTGTCTAGCGATATCGCTAATCATCCGGGGCTAGAACCCGGTACCACTCTTGGTGATTATGTGAGCAATGATGTACAGTTTGAAATGGCTGAGGTAGTAGCGCCCTTTAGATACGAGCACGGGAAGCCTATCGTCAAACCTGATCAGCTCCCGCATCTACTAACGATGATGCAAAGATTGCATGACTGGTACTTGGAAACCTGCAGCAAGGATGGGGCCGACAGTATGTTGCTGGGAATTAAAGATGAGCACGCCTTCATTGGAGTCGACCTGATGTACGTTGAATTTGTGGAATTATTTCAGTTATTCAATCAGGACTCCATCGACAAAACTCCCATGACTTGCTACTATCTGTAAGTATTATTTCTGTAATTAAGTCTCTCTAGCTCAGCTCCTTCATTGCATGTATATATAATTATCCTCACTATATTATGCAGATTGTAGATCGTCGAATGCAAAAGAGAACAAATCTATGACATTGGGTTCATTAGCCCAAATACTGTAAATGAATGGACGGTACAAAACAAAGCCAAATATACTAAGGAAAACTTGCTAAACGCGTTCCTTCAACATCAAAACAAAAGGGAAATACTCTTTCCTTACAACTTCAAGTGAGTGTTACTGTCTTGTGCATATTCGGCTTCGCTTACTCGAGGTTAAGTGTAATTGATGAGTTATGCATGCGCAGCTTCCACTTTATTCTGCTATCCATTAAGCTTGACGGGGGAGTAGTAACTGTCTTAGACTCGAGACGTAAAGATCCTAAGCTGTGGGCGGACATGAGTGAAATGCTCCAGAAGTAAGTTCAATCATTATCGCACCATATTGGCAACTTTCGTTCATTTCCTGATATCTAGTAATCATTTTCTTTGCCGAGCAGGGTTTGGAAAAAGTTCTCCACAATGGTTCCGGGTCTGAAGAAGGAGCTGCAATTTACACACCCCAAAGTAAGTAGTACTAGCTAGTTCCGTGCATCTCTCACTAATTCTAGTTTCATCAATACCATTATCATGCTTGATTATCAGTTTGATTGAACTCTATTCTCATAAAGTCCTTGTTGCAGGCACCCGTGAATAATTTATGTGGATACTACGTTTGCGAGTTCATGCGCCACTCGACCTCTGAGCGGGGCTTCTCTGACCAACAATTTGAAGTACGTAAACAATATTCACAATTTTATTTTATTACCATCAATTGTGTTGAGTTTCATTCATATATATGTATTGACCCCCTTCTTTAAATTAGGTCCAGGAGATGCGGGACGAACTCCTACCACATGATTGCATACGAGCAATTCAAGAGGAATTGGCGGGATTCTTTGTTGACCACGTCATACCTAAAGACGGAGAATACCATATGGAATTGCAAATGGATTTAGGTAGATGATGTCTAGGATTGGAAGAGATGTTATATTGTATATATGTAGTAGCGTCGGATAGATATACGAAAACTTGTTGTTCGACCAAGCATGGAGAAAGAGAGGTCACTTCTCTCTATATATGTTCATGACGATCTTGTGTAATGTTTCCTTCATTGCTATATGTAGTAGCTCGCGTCGAGTCGAATGGATAACAATAAATAAAAATGAAACCCTAAATGTACAGTAATTGAAGGGTAAACAAAAAAATAAAAGGGGGAAACACAATATGAAAACCCCTAAACCCCTCCTTTAAAAAAAAAACCCCAGCGCCTGGCAGCTGCTGACGCGTGGCTGCCTTTTAGTCCCGGTCGGTGTTACCAAACGGGACTAAAGGTCCTCTTGCCTGGGTGCCCCACGGCGGCCACGTGGAGCCCCTTTAGTCCCGGTTCATAAGCCAACCGGGACTAAAAGTGATTGGCATTAGTCCCGATCGTTTTGTCCCAGTTGCAGAACCGGGACTAATGCCCTATTTTCGACCAGTTTTCCTTTCTTTGAGGAAAGTGGTGTTATTTTCGAAATGGGGATTTGAGTGAAGTCCAAATGACATGTAACATTTTGTGTGGCCTTGTTGTATTATAGGAAGGCTACATAATTTTTTTTGTCAACCGGAGTTCATTTGATACTGGAACGGATTAATATGGAGGCGCCATATTAAGGAAAACAAATAATAAAGTTAGAAATAAAATCATCAAAGTGGGCTCCTATTTTCTCTCTCTGCTTTCAGCCCACTACACCCACCTAAAGTCCCCTAAATTCTAGCCCAAATAGCCCAATAACCCCTTCTTCATATATAAGGCAGGTCACCCGCTTCTAGTTGTGGCAAACCCTAGAGAAGAGCAAGACATCCCACTCAAATTCTACGCCAGCCGCCACCTTTGCCGTCACCCATCCACCCGCCTCCACTTGTTTGCCCGCGCCACCCAGCAGCCGCCGCTAACCTTCTCTTAATGGTAAGGATGAATTCATGTTTCTTTTGTTGCCAATCGCCGCCTTACATCCTCACTACTCGAGTGTTTGGTGTCTTGCAACTAATTAGTGGGGTTGTAATATGTAGTAAGTGGTGGATCCCGATGGACGGTGATAACCTACAAAGAAGATCAGCTAGGAAAAGGAAGGTACAATAGAATGCTAAAATCCCACCATCACAAGTGTTTCGATTCACTTTTTTAATACCTCTTTGATTGATCCACTCAGGCTATCTAGTTAGTTTTTCAAATCTCTTTAGTTTCCACATCTACTTTAGATGTTACTACTTTTCCATATAGTGTGTGGGTCTATTCTACAAACACCCTTAAGACCTTATTCTATTCAACAAACCGCTTAAGAAGAAGAAAAATGCAGCTCACTCAAATTTGTACAACAGTTCGTCCCCCGATATGAACTGTGCTATGTTTTCGTTTGTTTCAAAATAAAGCCAATGCATTAGTACCTACAGTGTGCTTGGTCGTCAAATGAAGTTCACATCGTGTCCGACCATGTGAACTGCATCCAAAATTGTAGCAAAAACGGTCAAAAAATACTGTGCAGTTGTCTCTGTTAACATTTAGGGTGGTTGCCCTTCTAATGCAGTTCACTTCGTTGATTTGTGGATCCGCAAAATATAGTGTCTGCACTTCGGTAACTTCAAAACCACTTAAACCGTGCTAAATTAGATAAAGTGTTATACATGAAAAAGTTTCTCCTCGTTGATATCTTTCCAAAATTATATTATTTGCATCATTTTTATGACCGGTTTGAAAATTTTAATGAAAATACGTTCGCTTCCACTCGTCGGTGCCGCTCCATTTTTGAAACTACTCACTACTGCAGGATGCTACTAACGTGACACTACAATCCGAGACCCTTCGACGAAACTATGTGCGATGCATTAATCGCAATCGGTGATGTCAAAAAATCCTATCAAAAAAGATGCAAAACATTTGCGATGGCGGATACATCAAACAAGGTTCAGATTTTAGTTGCGTGTGCATTGCGGGGCATATGGTTCAGGTCAATGAGCTGTTTGTGATGAGGCAGAACAAAAGAAACCGGCAGCCAGATGGAGGCGTGTGCGGTATACGGCATACAATTCACTCGGATAAACTATTTGTGATGAGGCGGAAGAACAGAAACGGGCAGCTAGATGAAGGTGTGTGCGATATACGGCATATAGTTCACTCGGATAAACTATTTGTGATTAGGCAACACAAAAGAAATGGTCAGCCCGATGAATGTGTGTGTGATATAGGGCATACAGTTCACTCGGATGAATGGAACAGTATTCTTTACTGTGAATAGTGTGCTCTGTTGGGCACACAAGTATATGGATCATAACCTTGGGCGAGCAATGTGCCCGCACGCGTCGTGCTAGCTCGATGTTCCTTCTATGCTAAGTTTCCTTTAATTGATGGCGTTTTATGAACACGCCACTGTTTCCCGCCATTTCCTCACCGGTTTCCCGCTGCCACCCAGCGATATTGAGCGCAACGCACGACGCACAGAGGCAACAAGCGCAGCGATATTGTGGTGTTTAATTATGTAAATATTAGTTTCCAACTTGTATATTGCCGTGATTGTCAAACTTGTGAATCAATGTTGTTTTCTGCTGTCATTTCTATTTGGAGGATGATTTGGCTAAGATGATTGGACTTATAATATGATTTGGTTGTCAAATATGTTTTGTAGCCGTGGGATAGTTTGGTTGGTGATGACATGGCAACAAGTCACTGACGTTGCTTCGTCAGTGAATATGGGAGATTATGCCATGATTCCTCCTGACATGTGACATTTATTGGGCGTCACACAAATGCCAAGTCGATGACGTTCTAGAAAACATCACCGAAGGTCACATTTTCAGTGATGTTTTCTTTGCGTGTCGTCACTAGGAGTAATCTGTGACGGGGATTCTGTGATGATGCTTGTGACGCCAATAAAATGTCACTAGGTAGTAATTTGTGACGTTATTGGCTATTCGATGACATATTTTGGCTCGTCATAGTAGGCCCGATCTCTTGTAGTGACACGCTCCATCATTTTCATATTGCTTTGCATGATCGTAAGACAGCTAGCATGATGTTTACATGGCTTGTCCGTTTTTTGATGTCATTTGCTACGCTAGGTCATTGCACATCCCGGTACACTGCTGGAGGCATTCATATAGAGTCATATTTTGTTCTAAGTATCGTGTTGTAATTCTTGAATTGTAAGTAAATAAAAGTATGATGATCTTCATTATTAGAGCATTGCCCCATGTGAGAAAAAAAAGAGAGGACAACGAAGCCCACAAAAAAAATAGAGAGGCCAAAGAAGCCCACCAAAAAAATGAGAGAAAAGAGAGAAGGGGCAATGTTACTATCGTTTTTCGACACTTGTGCTTCAAAGTAGCACCATGATCTTCATGATAGAGAGTCTCCTATGTTGTCACTTTCATATACTAGTGGGAATTTTTCATTATAGAACTTGGCTTGTATATTCCAATGACGGGCTTCCTCAAATTGCACTAGGTCTTCATGAGCAAGCAAGTTGGATGCACATCCACTTAGTTTCTTTTTGAGCTTTCATAAACTTATAGCTCTAGTGCATCCGTTGCATGGCAATCCCTACTCACTCACATTGATATCTATTGATGGGCATCTCCATAGCACGTTGATACGCCTAGTTGATGTGAGATTATCTCCTTCTTTTTTGTCTTCTCCACAACCACCATATTCTATTCCACCTATAGTGCTATGTCCATGGCTCACGCTCATGTATTGCGTGAAAGTTGAAAGGTTTTGAGAACATCAAAAGTATGAAACAATTGCTTGGCTTGTCATCGGGGTTGTGCATGATTTGAATACTTTGTGTGATGAAGATGGCGCATAGCCAGACTATATGATTTTGTAGGGATAGCTTTCTTTGGCCATGTTATTTTGAGAAGACATGATTGCTTTATTAGTATGCTTGAAGTATTATCGTTTTTATGTCAATATTAAACTTTTGTTTTGAATCTTATGGATCTGAACATTCATGCCACAATAAATAAAATTACATGGATAAGTATGTTAGGTAGCATTCCACATCAAAAATTCTGTTTTTATCATTTACCTACTCGAGGACGAGCAGGAATTAAGCTTGGGGATGCTTGATACGTCTCCAACGTATCTATAATTTTTTATTGTTCGATGCTATTATATTATCTGTTTTGGATGTTTTATATGCATTAATATGATATTTTATATTATTTTTGGGACTAATCTATTAACCTAGAGCCCAGTGCCAGTTTCTGTTTTCCCTTGTTTTTGAGCCTTGTAGAATAGGAATACCAAACGGAATCCAAACGGAATAAAACTTCACGATGATTTTTCTTGGACCAGAAGACACCCAGGGGACTTGGAGTCGAAGTCAGAAGAGCCATGAGGCGGCGACAAGGGTGGTGGGCGCGCCCCCCTACCTTGTGGGCCCCTCGGGACTCCCCTGACCTAGCCCTTCCTCCTATATATTCACATATATTCCAGAACCACCAGAGGCATCCACGAAAACACTTTTCCACCACCGCAACCTTCTGTTCCGGTGAGATCCCATCTTGGGGCCTTTTCCGGCATCCCGCCGGAGGGAGAATTGATCATGGAGGGCTTCTACATAAAATCCATTGCCCTTCTGATGATGCGTGAGTAGTTTACCTCAGACCTACGGGTCCATAGCTAGTAGCTTGATGGCTTCTTCTCCCTCTTTGATTCTCAATACAACATTCTCCTTGATGTTCTTGGAGATCTATCCGATGTATTCTTCTTTTGCGGTGTGTTTGTCGAGATCCGATGAATTGTGGATTTAAGATCAGCTTATCTATGAATATTATTTGAATCTTCTCTGAATTCTTTTATGCACGATTTAATATCGTTGTATTTCTCTTCAAATTATCGGTTTGGTTTGGCCAACTAGATTGGTTTTTCTTGCAATGGGAGAGGTGCTTAGCTTTGGGTTCAATCTTGCGTGATTTCACCGAGTGACAAAGTAGGGGTAGCGAGACACGTATTGCATTGTTGCCATCGAGGATAAAAAGATGGGGTTTTCATCATATTGCTTGAGTTTATTCCTCTACATCATGTCATCTTACTTAAGGCGTTACTCCGTTCTTTATGAACTTAATACTCTAGATGCATGCTGGATAGCGGTCGATGTGTGGAGTAATAGTAGTAGATGCAGGCAGGAGTCGGTCTACTTGACACGGACGTGATGCCTATATGCATAATCATTGCCTTGGATATCATCATAACTTTGCGCTCTTCTATCAATTGCTCGACAGTAATTTGTTCATCCACCGTATTATTTGCCTTCTTGAGAGAAGCCTCTAGTGAAACCTAGGGCCCCCGGGTCTATTTTCCATCATATTACTTTCTGATCTACTATTTTGCAATCTTTTATTTTCAGATCTATATACCAAAAAACCCAAAAATATTTTATATTTTGTTTATCTATCTCTATCAGATATCACCTTTTCAAGTGACCGTGAAGGGATTGACAACCACTACTAGGGAAAACCTTATACACAGAGTAATGGTCCTAGCAGTAGCGCGTTTGCAGGTAAAAGCGCTACTACTATAATTCCCACACTGTTGCCGGTAGGCTAGGAATAGTAGTAGCGATTCTGAGGAAAGCACGCTACCGCTAAGTGCCTTATAGTAGTGCATTTTTCGTATAGAGCGCTACTACTAAAAAAAGAAAATAAAATGAAAAAGAAATAGAAAAGTAAATGAAAATGAAAGAAGTAGAAAAAGTTGAAATGAAAAAAGAAAATGTAAAGAAAAAAAAAGAAAAAGAAAAATAAAGGAGAAAGGCATAGCAGTAGCGCTTGTTCTCACAAAGCGCTATAGTTACTCTAGCAGTAGCGCGTTTTATATGCACGCGCTATAGCTACGTTCCTTAGATAAAAGCAAAAGAAAAAGGAAAATAAATAACTACTTCCTGTAGCAGTAGCGCGTTTTGGTTGAAAGCGCTATAGCTAACTTAGCTATAGCGCTTTTTGCGTACCAGCGCTACTGCTATTTTGACTTAACCCCGCGCGGGCTCAAAATTTTGCTAAGTCCTTTCCCCCATCTGCCCCCTATCCCCCAACACCTCTGTCACCACCGTCGATTGCCCTGCCCGATCGAGCATGCCCTCGATGCCGGCCGTCGCCCGAGGCCGCCCTCGACCTCACCGCCGCCGCCCGAGGCCGCCCTCGACCTCACCGCTGCCGCCCTCGACCTCACCGCCGCTGCCTGAGCCCGCCCAGGACCGCCGCCACCCGAGCTCGAGCCCGCCCTCGCCGCCGACCGTAAGGCTCTCCCTCCCCTCTCCCTGCCCTCCTCTCTCTCTCTCTGATAGGGCAATTCATATGTTGCTGCTGTGATGATGTTCATATGAACCCTAGGTATTCATATGAACCCTAGATTTGTTTAGGGTAGTAGGAATTTTTTTAGCATTTAGGAAAAAGGACCTAGGAATTTTTTTTAGGAAATTAGCTTGGGCAAACTTTTATGAAAATGCCTAAATAGTAATTTCATTTAGCTTTAAATTAACAGAGGGTATATAAATAATAGTAGCATTTAGCTTTAAATTAATAGAGGCTATAAACAAAAAACAATAGCATTTAGCTATAAAAAATATTTGGACTATTCGAATTATTTGGACTATGGACCTGAATCTGGTCCAAATTTCATTCAAATGAAATTTGAATTATTTGGACTATGGACCTGACTATTTTTGAAGAAATTGGGTGTACGTACAAAGGTCTTGCTGTGGAAATTTTGGTGAGCTTAGAAGGGTTAGAGAAAATGGAGTTCCTTTGCAATTTCTAAGATGGTCAAGTATTGTTGGAATATTTGCTCAAAAACAATTTGGATGAAAAGAAAATAATATGTGTATGTGTGTGAGAGGAATAGCTAGAACATAATTTGGGTTCTGTCCTAAGCAGAGAAGTGTTTAGTGAGGTCATTTTGCAAAGGTTAAAGTAATTCACTACAGGAATCAGGCACTTTGCCGTCCGCCAGTGGACGACAACAGGTCCGGCTAAATAGGCTACGGCAAAGGGCTCTTTGCCGTCTGCTGGCGGATGGCAAAGATGAAATGGTCTTTGCCGTCGGCCAGCAAACGGCAAAGAGCCTGGACAGCACATGTGGCAGGTTAGGTCCGTTACGGGGTTAACGGCGTGCTTTGCCGTCTGCTGGCAGACGGCAAAGTCCTTTGGCTCTTTGCCGTCTGCCTGCGGACGGCAAAGTGCCCATATAGGCCAGCCAGTTTCCTGCCACGTGGCATGCTATGCCGTCTGCTGGCGGACAGAAAAGATGCCCCCAGGTTGCACAGGTAGCTGCCACGTGTCAACTTTGCCATCTGCTGGCTAATGGCAAAGCTCTTTGCCGTCTGCCAGTAGACGACGAAGTGCCTATATAGCCCCTGTTTTTTCTTAAATTCAATCAATTTCACAGAATTTCACAGATATATATAACAAGTTTCCAACAACATATATATAACAAGTTTCCAACAACATATATATAACAAGTTTGCAATAACATATATATAACAAGTTTCCAACAACAAGTTATCCAACAACATATCCGACATAAAATGGTTTCATCCATACATACATATCCAACAACAAGTTTGCAACAAGTTTCCAAAAACATAAAAGAAGCACAAGGAGAAGAGTAGACTACATGAACGCAAGCTCCTTATCTAAAGCAAATCTGCAAATTAGGAAAGATGAAAGTTAGAAGAAGAAGAAGACTAGCTAGAAGAAAAAGAAGAAAAAGAAGAAGAAAAAGAAGAAGAAGAAGAATTTATATTCTCTTTCTTTTTCTCCTCTCCTCTTCTTTATCTTCTTCTTCTTCTAACTAAGGTAGGAAAAAATGCCATTTTTAGCTAAGCTAGGTAAAAATGCTAAGTGTGTAGGTCATTTTAGAGCTAAGCTTGGTAAAATAGGTCATTTTGGAGCTAACCTAGGTTATATGGATCATATTGGAGCTAACCTAGGTAAACTTGGTCATTTTGGAGCTAACCTAGCTAATTATGCCTTTTTTGAGTTAACGAAGCAGATTATGCCATTTTTGACATAAGTAAGCTAATTATAGGTCTTTATTGAGCTAACCCAGGTAACTAAGCATATTAGAGCTAATTTAGCATTTTACAGCTAACTTAGAGCTAACTTAGGTCATTTTGGAGCTAACTTAGTTAAAATTGATCATTATGGAGCTAATTAGGCTTATTATGTCATTTTTGAGGAAAATAAGCTAACTATATGACATATATGATGTTACCAAGATTGTTATGCCATTTCAAACCTAAGTAAGCTAATTATGCCATTTTTTACATATGTAAGCTAAGTGTATGTCATTATTGAGCAAACCTAGGTAACTAAGCATATTATAGATAACTTAGCATATTAGAGCTAACTTAGGTCATTTTGGAGGAAACAAAGCTAAGTATAGATCATTTTGGAGCTAAGTAAGCTAAATATGTCATTTTGAAGGAAGATTAGCTAAGTCTAGGTCATTATGGTAAGCATTTTGGAGGAAATAAAGCTAAGTCTAGGTCTTTATGTATTTCGTAAGCAAAACACTAGAGAAAACTTACCGTCATCACGAAGGTGAAGGACCGGTCGGGTTTGCGCCAGTGCCAGACGGAGATGGACCGGTCGGGGTCGGGGTTGCGCCAGTGCGAGACGGAGAAGGATCGGTCGATGCTTGTTGGGAGGCATGCTGCACCAAAGATCATTTGCAATGTCTCGTTAGCATGATGCAACTGAAATGTGAATACTAGTAACTAATGACCATTCAAATGAAACTCACCGTGTCCGCTATACCAATCTAGGGCATCGGCGGAGGGGTCTGACCGGTTTTCTCGCACACGGACTGCACATTTTGTTTTCACGAGTCAGTCATATTAGTTAGTAATGAACCGAACATTATGTGCATGATTTGGCTAATATGCAGGAGAAACTTACCACGAGGAGCTCGTATAGGGCCAGGTGAGACGTGTCGTTCCGGTTCCTCTCCGCCTCCAACATACTAGCCATCCTCTCCTCCAACTCCCTCTCCCTTTGCTCCGCTTGCTTCTTTGCCTCCGCCAGAAGCTCCTGGGCCCTAGCCTCGATGGCGAGCTCCATTGGCCGTGGACGAGGCGGTATCTCAGGATCGGAGCTCGTCTAGTGCTTCTTGATCTCTCGGAGAGTTCTAGGACAACGTATGAGTCCATCCCCAATGGCTACCGAGCCATGGTACCTCCCCTCACCAGATAGCATCACGATCTCTGGATCAAAAGGACTCTGGCTCGGGTTGAAGTCCTCCCCTTTCTTCTTCTTCCCAACGTCTCTGTACCTCACGAGCTTGTTGTGGGAGGAGATGTTTGTGAAGCTCTCTGGATGATCGAGGTCATCCTCAGAGAAAGCCTTGGCCTTCTTGTACGGGGCAGTATGGGCAATGGCATAGAGGTCGTACAGTGGTGGCACATCTTTCTTGTTGTGTTTTGCCTAAAAGAGAGGAACAACATATTAGTTAAGGGCTCAAGCTAGCATGAAGAATGAAATTGCATTAATCATTAAGGGCTCAAACCACATACCCAGTGATCCCCGTACTCAAACAGGTTGGAGCTCCCTTGATGGTGTGGCACACCTTTCATTTGGGCACGCTTATCCCTGGCCTTGTTATGGATGGCTAGCCATTGGGGAGAGCACCACTCATCCACCATCGCCTCCCAACTGTCCATCCTATCCGCACACCATCTCGGGGGCACCTAAGTTACGCAAAGAGAAATTTCAGCGCTACGCCTACGAATGAAATCAAGGAAACTAAGTACAAGGCCTTAAGAATAGGTAATTACCTTCATGTACTTCTCCTTACTCAGATACTTGCCGCGGCACTTCTTCTTGGCCCTCCTAATGTTAGTCGAGGCGTAGTAGTCTTGAACAACCTGCACCCTAGCCTCGTGCCGTAAGTTCTAAAGTAGGCGCTTGGACTCGGCTTCGAGAACCCTAGCCGCCTCCGCCTCGTGTTCCTCAGAACACCTGTAGAAGGTCTGCAATCGAAGAAGACAACACTGATTTGTACAATTACTAGGTAATGTTGATTTTTAATTCTGTAATGGAGAAATTACCCAAAACCGCCGCCTCACAATGTCGGCCACCGTCTCGCACAAGACACCGTCGACCCTCTCCTCCGGCGGGGCCGGGGCAGCCACGTACAGCTCCCAGCTCAGTGCTAGCTGTGGAACCTGACCCTCACCAGGCAACGTGACCCACCCCAGGAAGTGGTGCTGGCAAAGCACACCAAGGACCTGGTTGGGCCTGCGGACACCATCGGCGTGTATCCAACCCCTGCAGTATGACAAGGCTAACACATTAGATATTAATTTGAAGAAACATGAAGGACAAAGGTCAAAAAAGAGTAAATGCACTTTCTTCTCCCCGTTAGGCTCAATCAACCACCTGTGATCGCGGGTCACCGGCACGGCCGGGAGCTTCGTACCACCATGCTGGTACACCTTCTTGCCCCCCTCAACCAGTTCGCCCTCGCTATAACTCTCGTCAGACTAGGTGTCCTCGCCATCAGCATGGCCACTAGTCTCCAGAGTCACGCGGGACAAAGACTCTGGGACCAGAGTATCATGGGACGAAGACTCTGGGGCTCGAGTCTCGAGGGACATAGGCTCGGCCCGAGGTTCGTGGACCAGAGTCCGAGACGGGTCCAAGTCTGACGGGTCCACCTGAGATGGAGCACTCCGGTGGTCGGGAAAATCAGCTGGGGGTGGCGGCGAGGAAGGCGCAGCAGCCTTCCTACCTCTCCCGCCGCCACGTCCACCTCTACCTGCACCCCTCTTCGTCTTCCCCCGACCTCTCCCGGCCAAAGAAGAAGCGCCCGCCGGTGTCTGCATGCTACTCTACCAGCGCTCTCCGAAGGTGCTGGGGTGGAATAACAGCACCCCGCCCAGCACACGCCGAGGAAGGAGGCTCGGAGTGCTCTCGACCCGCGCCCACCATCTGTCAACACCTGCAATGACAAAGAGTAAACGAAATTAGTACAACATAAACATAATAAAATATTTAAGTGTGTACCATCATCATGAACATAATAAAAAATTGAATACCTAATAACATGAACTAATTAATTATATATATATGTACATAATAATAATACATGTGTCGGGGGTCGGGGTGTCGGTGGTGTCGTGTCGGGGTGCTGTGTCGGGGTCGGGGGTGCCGTGTCGGGTCGGGTGCTGTTTCGGGGTCGCGGTGTCAGGTGTCAGGTGGGGTCGGGGTGTCATGTCGGGGTGTCGAGGCGGGGTCGGGTGTCGTGTCGGGGTGTTGAGGCGGGGTCGGGATGTCGTGGTCGGGGGTCGGGGTGTCGTGGTGGTCCCTGTTCGGGGTGTCGAGGCGGTCTCGGGGTGTCGTGTCGGGGGTCGGGGTGTCGGTGGTGTCTTGTCAGGGTGCTGTGTCGGGGTCGGGGGGTGCCTAACTGCTAGCTGCTGGAGCAGCACCATGATTGTGATCAGGGCTGATAGGAGGAGTGGGAATCATTGGTACACCATTGGCATCAAAAGAATTGATGGTTGTTCTCATGGAAATTAGCATCTTCCCAAATGCCACCAAAAGGTGCAAACTGATGGTTTCTGCACTTGATGCTCTGAAGAAACTTGAAGGACAAACAGTGATTGCTGCTAGATGCCAGATGATGAAAGTTAATGATGAATTTGGCATTATAAAAAAATGTCTATTCACAGTCTGTACTGAAGAAACACCTGCTCCATTCGTTAGGAACTGCACCATCACTGAACTTTCTGATCAACCTGATGTTATGGAATCTGCTTATGTAACCCAGTCCAATCTCATTCAACCTCTAGAGGCAGTTCCTACTATCCCATTACATACTGATGTAGCTCCAATTGGCAAGCGTAAGAAAGCTCAAGTCCCACTTGACATTCAAGATGTTAGAACAAGTAGAGGACTTGGTGGTGTGAGTATTGGATTTAAGAAGAAAGAGGCAGCCACAAAAGCCTTAAGCAAGAAGAATGGGCCAGCTATCAAGAGGAACTTAGCTTCTGCATTTGATCATGATTTTATTTTTGAAGAAGGAAGAACAGAGTAAGTGGGTGATATGCATTGACTCAAAGGAAATTGTAGTACTAGCGACTGTTCCCTGTCCTACTTCTTGTCTAGCACCGATGAATTTATGTATTGTTCAACATTGCAGAAACATCATGCACCATTTTGCAAGTTGTTGCCATGCTGATCTCGTTGGTCGATCTGGCAAGAACTAACCTAACTAACCTACAAACTAACCTAACTAACCTAACTAACCTAACTAACCTAGTCTAAAGATAACTAACCTAACTAACCTAGAAAATCAAACTAAATAACCTAGAAAATCAAACTAACCTAGAAAATCAAACTAACCTAACTAACAGTACTAACTAACCTAATTACTAGAAGTAAAAAAAAAGAAACTAACAGTACTAACTAACCTACTTATTAGAAGTAGAAAAAAACAGGGGGGAGCTCACCGGAGTGGGTCGGCGGAGCACCGGGGCGACGGGCTGTCGGGGCGGCTAGGGCGTCGGGACGGCGGGGCGCCGGGCCGGTGAGGGCGGCGGGGCGGCGAGGGCGTCGGGGCGGCGGGAGCGTAGGGGCACCTGGTTGTCGGGGCGGCGAGGGCATGGGGCGGTGGAGTGAGAGACCGCGGGGCGGCGAGGGCGTCGGGGCGGCGAGGGCGTCGGGGTGGTGGTTGCTGGGGCTGCGGGGCGCAGCGGACCGCGGGGTGGCGGGTGGTGGACCGGCACGATGGGGCGGCAGGGGGGTCAGGGGCGGTAAAGGCGGTGGGGGTCGGGAGCGGCGGCGGGGGCGGTGGGGGTCGGCGGCGGCGGGGGCGGCTCGGGCACGGGGACGACGCGGTGAGGGGAAAGAGACAGAGGGCAGAGAAAGAGGATGGCGTGGGCGCTGACCTTTTTTGTTAGGTCAAATCTCTTTGCCGTCTGCTAGCAGACGGCAAAGTGGGGTGGGGCCGGGGGGGGACGGCCGTTAGGTGGGCCACTTTCTTTGTCGTCCGCTAGCGGACGGCAAAAAAACTTTGCCATCTGCTAGCAGATGGCAAAGAAAGTGGCCGTTAAGTTCTTCTCGCTAGTGGGCCACCCACCCTCTTTGCCGTCTGCTAGCTGACGGCAAAGCTTCTATGCCGTCCACTAGCAGACGGCAAAGGGACGGCCGACGGCAAACATGATCTTTGCCGTCCGCTCCTTCTTTGTCGTCAGTTTTCTGTAAGCTGATGGCAAAGACCATCTTTGCCATCAGCTAGCAGGCGACAAAGAGACGGTTGACGGCAAAGATCCTGATTCCAGTAGTGATTGTTGCTATATAAACGAAAAACAAGATTGATGTTATATGATATATGTCATTGATGTTCATTTGCATATTCCATTATTGTTGATTATATCTTTTCATTGAAGTGGTCATGTTATATCATTTCATTGAAGTGGTTCGATTGTGCCCAAGTGGCCTTTTGTTGTTTGCAGAGAATGAAGCCGAGTGGCCTATGTTTTGCCAGAATGTTGATTCATTTCCGTTCCGGCAAATTTCAGGCGCTCGATTTGTCCACTTTGTAGCAAAGGTCATGCCGAAATTTTCCGTGAATTTCGGCATGACTTGTGCTACAAACTAGGACATATCGAGTGCCCGGGATTTGCCGCAACGGCAATGAATCAACATTCCTGCAAAAATTAGGCCTTTTTTAAGTCATTATTCATTTGATTAGGTTTAGAATTAATTGATTAGATTTAATCGTAGGAAACATGGCTAGCAACGATGAATGATAGGGTTCTGGTGATTGCAATGTCTACGAGGCGGCAGACGCCTATTTGAACCTTCTAGACAAGCAACGGTTGTTGCAGGGCCCACCTGTCACATCTGAGACTGGGACCGACATTGCGACCGGCACCGAGACTGGCGAAGCCGGTATAGAACCGAAACCAAAGAGGATGCGGTGCCCAAACAAGCTCATCACTACTAGACTGGTGGTCATGGAGGTGGACTCCGGCAATTTTGAGCCAAAAGAGACTGCGGAAGTGCGCGCGTGCTGCGACAATCAAATAGGCTGCATCCTATGGGCGACCGCCACCATCAACGATGAGAAACTAAAGAAGATACCAGATATGGAGCATTCCCTCCTAACTAAGCTGCACCAGGTATTCTTTTTCCCGGGCCATGATGAAATCAAATATACTGATCCAGATAAAGACCTGGCAATGAAGAAGATAAACAAATGGGCCATGGGCAAGTTTAGCGGCGCGTTGTCTGCCTGGAAAATAAGGGTGAAACATCGGATCATTGCCAAAAAGGAACCCTACTCCGAGATTGTAAAGGATCATCCGACAATTACGGAAGAGCAGTTCAAAATATTCAAGAAGGCTTGCGTTGCCGCAGATGCCCAAGAAAAGTCAGAGTACATGAAGGGGCTCCAAGAGAGGAACATGGGGTGCCACCACCTCGGAAGCCGTGGTTACGCGGGGAAGAGGCCCATATGGGCAAAGGAGGACGCGGAACACGAAACTCTGGGGATTACAGACCCCTTGGCGGAGTTCACCATCCTGCAGGAGCATGACATCATCAAGGCCTGGTACCGTTGGGACCCAGTCAACAAGGTTTTCGATACGGACGCGGTCAGGAAGGAGTTCATGAGACTGCTGGTAATTATTAATTTACCCCCTAATTTTAGCTTCTGATCAATTTGACTGCGCATTTAGTCACATTTGTAAACGATCCACGTTCCTTTTACAGACAGAGCAGCACAGGATTGCGGCCGAAAGTGACTCGCCGTCTGAGGCATTGGCGAGGCCCAAGTGGGACACCCCATTCAACCGGGCCTTGAACATATTGAAAGGACTCTCGGTGGACACTCGGCCGTCGTATGGACGCGTGCACAGCGTCGGAGATGGCGCCATGTGGAAGAAGTACTACCGTGAGACCATGGAGGAGAGAAAGGAAAGATGGAGGTTAAATGAAGAAAACATCGACAAGAAGGTTGAGATTGCGGTTGAGAAGAAATCAGCTGAGACAGTCAAAGCAGCGGTAGCTGCCGCAAAAGAGGAGATGGCAGCTTCGTATAGTGTCTTGGTTCCGGCTATCGTCAGTTGGACCAAGCAAAATCTAGATAAAGAGGCAGCGGACTTTCCCCTTTCCAACTTCTTCGGGAGTAGCTTGTTTAGCGCACCTGCTCCCGCACCTGCTTCCCCACCCACTAGCAGCCCATTCTCTGTCTCTGGCGTGCTCGGTGGGGCTTCGTCTTTGGCTGAGCTCGACGCCCTCATGGTACCTGTCACACCGGCCCTCTTCAATATATGTATAATATCCCGTTTCCGTTGCCTTTCAGATGTCTCATGTCGCAGACATGTCTTTGCAGGCTGACGTAACCCCATGCACCATACTGTACACCATCGATGGCCAGAAGGTGGACGTGGGAAAGGCGACGATAGTGAAGCCGAAGGAACAATTGTTCCATAGCCGGCCGATCCCCCCTGACGTCTTCAAGGTTTTCGTGGCCAGTGTCTAACCGGGCCATGAGAATTTGGCTCCTCCGGTAGCATTAGGGGGAGATGATGACGAGACCCCGCGGTGGCTTGGCGATTGCAAGCGTTGGGTCCTGTTGTGGCTGAAGAGTCTGCTTCGTCTGGAGGCGGCTGGGAGCACACCCACGACCTAGCAGCCTCAGCAAGGTATGAACATCAACACCCCACCTACCCAATTAGCGTCGCCTGTCGTGCCGTGTGAGGAAGAGGCTCCATTAGTGGCTGATGATGTCGCCGCCGTCGAAGAAGCAATGCATGATGCCATTGACGAGGATGACGATGACCCTCTACAGTATCTCAATACCGGGGCCTATGACGACGGAGGATTGATGGCTCAGCAGTATGAGTACCCAGGGTTTGAGCGTGATGAGTTGGTGCCTGAATTGCCGGAGGATGAACGTATTATAGGCTCACTTCCAGTAGCAAAGAAGCATAGGAAGAGACCAAGGAAAGGCAACAAAGCTGCTTCTATGATCCAGCCGCCTCCGCAGCCTCGGGTTCAAGACCCTATACCTATCCCCGGTGCGGCAAAATGGCATATCCCCGGTGATCCGATCCTACCTAAGGCAGCGGTAGAGGCCATATTCGGCGATCTAAGGAGACTTCATGACGATGTGCTGCGGAGAGAGAAAAGCATGATCACCTCGAAAAATTCAGGATACCCGCTCTACATGGTTAACGTGCCGTAGCAAAAGTTGTACGTCGACACATTCCCCGTGGAGAAGTTCTTCCTTCGATTCGATTACATCTTCGACATGTTTCACTTGAAAAAGCTGGATTTTATGTTTGTTCGCCTTTTTGCCTTGTACATGAACTACATCATCAGGACTGAGCAGATACCTTATATCTGTATCACTGACCCATACTTCATGCACGAGGGCTTCTTGGCAGTCTGCCCAAAGCACCGTGAATACGCGAGTAACTACATCGCCGATTTCATGGTCGGCAATAAGGACAAGGAGACGATTCTCGTGCCTTATCATCCCATGTAAGTCATCCGTGCGGATATCCTTCCTTCGATTTCAATCATTTCATTTGCACGCGTGGAGGCTAATTTGAGGTGTACTTATTTTGCGCAGCGACGGGCGCACCGTCCTCATCATCTTTTACCCCCGATAATCCCACGCTCTTTACATGGACTCGTCGAAGAACCTGAAGAAAAAGGATTACACCTACATCAAGTCTGTTCTCGATAGTGCTATCTTTACCTACGACCTACGGGGTGGAGAGATCACGCTCAAGAATACAAGGAACCGCGCGCCCGCCTTCGGCCATAAGACCGACTTCTGCTGGATCCAGCAACAGAGTGGTACTCTCAGTGATGGATTCTATGTCCTCCACCACATGTTGGGGTACAGACAGGATCAGCAGAACCTTCGCATGTCACCTAGATCTGGCGATGCCTATATTCTGCAATGGGCAAAGAACCTAGGAGATATTTCGGATCATCGACTTCGAGCTGAGTTCTATCACATCCAGCGGGAACTTGTCCAAATCATCATGAAGGAGGTCGTTGAAAAAACAGGGATGTTCTACGAAGAAGGGCAAATGTCACGGGAAGACGTCCGAACACGCGTATCGGCTCAGTGTCTCGACCTGAAGCCTTTCACAGCACTCGGGGACTATCTCCCTGACTTGGATGGATGGCATGACATGTTGGAGTCATTAACGATATATGACAAAGTGTCCGTTTAGTCCATACTTTCTCTATGACGAAACTTTGAGTTATGCACGACGAAACTTTATTTGTGATGTAATTAAACCGTCCTCCTCAACTAGCGAAGATCACTCTAGTTAGGGCATTTTGGGTACGATAAACTTTGTTATTTATGCTTATGATGTGTTGCTTCTATTTTTGCCAAGTCCGTCTCTTTCTGTTGCTCAACTATATATGTTGCATATTATCGACTCATGTGACGATGCAGGTACATAGATCATCGATGGCGAAGAAGTGCTACGCCAGGAGTATACGACGAGTGGCCGGAGTCTCAGGTCCAGGTGTACCGGTTTCCAACCGACAGCCAGAGAGGGTTCGATAGCAGAGCCTAAGGGAAAGTAGTTAGTTTAGGTTCACGCTAGTGCGAGAGAGGGATACGAACCGGTGCCTCAAGAAGTACTACATTATGTATGATGAGACATGTCATGTAACTTGTATAGTTATATCGTGATTATGATGTGATGACATGATTTGTGTTGGATGATATGATGAGACTATTATGTGTATGATATGATGAGCATACTGCCAGTTTATGATATGATTAGCATACTGTATAAAATCTGTACAAAAACATCACAAATACGTAGCAAAAAAAGATATGTGAAAATATAGTAGTAGCGCTCTTTAGCGCTGAACAAGAAAACACTACTGCTAAGCCACTTAGCATTAGCGATGGTATGGACAGCACTACTGCTAATTAGCTATAGCAGTAGCGCGGGCAGAAACGCGCTACTGCTAAACGTTAGCTGTAGCGCCGTATCAGTAGCGCGGTGCCCCGCGCTACAGATAGCCCTTAGACCCGCGCTACTGCTAGGCTTTTCCTTTGTAGTGAACCCCTTTATCGCGTTGGGTGCAAGTGTTTGATTGTTTGTGCAGGTGTTGGTGATTTGTGTGTTCTTCTCCTACTGGATTGATACCTTGGTTCTTAACTGAGGGAAATACTTATCTTTACTGTGCTGCATCACCCGTTCCTCTTCAAGGGAAAAACCAACGGAAGCTCAAGAAGTAGCAGCCGGCCGCGACGTACTTGCATCGGACGCCCGCCGTGGCGTTCGCATGGGTC
Source organism: Thinopyrum elongatum (assembly GCA_011799875.1). Classification (NCBI taxonomy): domain Eukaryota; kingdom Viridiplantae; phylum Streptophyta; class Magnoliopsida; order Poales; family Poaceae; genus Thinopyrum; species Thinopyrum elongatum. The sequence goes on along the minus strand of CM022299.1, from coordinate 20,107,967 downwards.
GCGCCATTTGCCTTGTCCGCGGCCCGCTCGATGCCAATGAGCTGGTCGTTAGGCTTAACCGCCTCCTTGGCCCAGGTGTCCACCTGGGTGCAGTAGAGGAACATGGCCGTCGCATCCTCGAGCTGGTGATCTCTGATGAAATAGCCAACTTGGAGCTCGAGATCGCGCTCCAGATGTACCGCGAGCGTGTCGACCGCTTGGACGAACATCTACACGTAGAACCAAGAGCTACTGTAGGCAAGGGCTGCTGGTCATGGTCTCATGGACACGTTTTATTTTGTTGAGTCGTTTCGACGTGGATCGCTATGTATTCACAGCAATCATAATATTGCTCTGTTTCAATGTGTGTACTCTGTTTTCCGTTCTTATATGTTCTGTTTCAATGTGTATGTATATGCTTTCCATTCTGTATATGTGGATGATAACAGCTAGATACAAATTAGTATATGAAAACAGATAGAAAATGGAATTCATAATATATATTAATTGTTCATTAGTTCATCACAGAATATATATAATATCATCACATATACGTGATGATACTTAACTACTAGGTACAATGCATAAAATTGAAAACAAACAATACTAAAACTAATAATCCCTCCTAGGGGCAGTATTCCGGCAGCCCCTCGCCAGCAGCTCCCTGGTGGGCAGTGTCTTCCCAGCGCGGAGGCAGTACACCGCCTCCTCAGCCTCGAGTGCTTGATGTACCGATCTGCCTCTTGCTGGCAGACGAGCGCGAATGATCTTGCCATTTCGTTGGGCGCCCACCGGAGCTCCTCTTCGGTGGCACACTGGAGCTTATCGGCCCACCTCCACACATCGATGAGGTGCCTAGTACCTTTGACCTTCCATGTGAAGTACCCGTCTTCGTACACCTCCTCCGGACGACGACGAGCCCGCCCCCAAAGCTCCACCACCTCCTTTTTCCAGGTGGCATCACGGGCTTCACAGGCCACCTGGTACCTGGCTTCCAACTCCGCCATCTCCTTTAATGCCACTTGCCGGGCTTTCTCAGCCGGCGGCAGCGACTTCCACAGACAAAGATTGTACTGGCCCAAAAACCACTCCAAAGTTGGGGGGTCCGGCGCAACCTCGTCCGTCGGCGTGTAGGGGTCCTCCTCGTCGCTCCTCTTCGACTGAGCGTCCTCAGGGGGCGGCTCCTCCTCGTCGGCGTGTGGGCAGATCGGCGGCGCCATGGCAGAGATTTGAGAGAGAGAGAGGGAGAGGGCGAGCGAGGGGAGGATGTAGATGAGAATGCAGGCGGAACAATGTGAGGAAGGTAGTATTTATTGGCGGCCGAAATATAGATCGACAGGAACAGTACACACGCCAGTCGCCGGAATTTACGAGTACTGTAGTTTGAATTACACACGATTCCCGCAGCAAAATTCGTGTGTGAACTTAATAGCTGACGGTTTCCAATACAGAACCGTGTCTGATTAATAACCCGCGCCACTCACCTTCCAAACCTCGAGGCGCGAAATAAAGTGCCAATCGTGTGGGGCCTGGTTGTCTTGCCAGATCTTTACATTTTCTTTATTGAACACCAGATATTTACGTCGTCTGATCAATTTTAAATTTTTTGGAATTTAAATGCCATGGCACTGCATGCATGTAACCAAGCCGTGACACCAATATGTTTGAAAATTTGTTCCAATTTACTGCACATGGAATTAACTCGCACACAAGTATACAAATATGATTTTTCAAACCATTATGGTTAGCCGCTGCATGTAGATGTAGTTCAAATTTGGATTACGGTCATTAAATGGCTAGGAAATCACTTAAATGTCTTAAAAAGGTCAAATGACCCCTGAAATTTTCCAAATTTTTACATGACAGTTGTATTAGTGCACGTTAACTGTAGAAATTTTTTGAAGCCCATAAGTGGAAGGTATCGTCGATTCGTCATCAAACATGCATTGTTCCCTCTCGAAAGCACGAGCCTTCCAGTGAGTTGCTCTGGTTTGTGAGGGGCGTCTGTCCAAACTTTCGTCAAATATGCCAATTTTTTTACCACATCATCTTGGTGGCATGACATTACGTCAAGCAAGGTTTCATGTGTTTCTGATCATTTTTTAATTTTTGGGAGTTTAAATGGCATGGCACTCCATGCATGTGTCCAGGCCGTGACACCAATATGTTTGAAAATTCCTTCCAATTTACTGCACATGGAATTAACTCGCACACAAGTACACAAAAATATGATTTTTCAAACCGTTATGCTTAGCCATTGCATGTAGATGTAGTTCAAATTTGAATTATGGTCATTAAATGGCTAGAAAATCACTTAAATGTCTTAAAAAGGTCAAATAACCCCTAGATATTTCCAATTTTTCACATGACAGTTGTATTAGTGCACGTTAAATGTAGAAATTTTTTTAAGGCCATAAGAGGAAGCTATCTCCCGTTCGTCATCAAACATGCATTATTCCCTCTCGGAACCACGAGCCTTTAGGTGACTTGCTCCGGTTTGTGAGGGGTGTGTGTCCAAACTTTCGTCAAACATGCCAAATTTTTGACCACATCATCTTGGTGGCATGACATTACTTCAAACAAGGTTTCTTGTGTTTCTGATCATTTTTTAATTTTTTGGAATTTGAATGGCATGGCACTTCATGCATGTGTCCAGGCCATGACACCAATATGTTTGAAAATTCCTTCCAATTTACTACACATGGAATTAACTCGCACACAAGTACAAAAATATGATTTTTCAATCCGTTATGGTTAGCCATTGCATGTAGATGTAGTTCAAATTTGAATTATGGTCATTAAATGGCTAGAAAATCACTTAAATGTCTTAAAAAGTTCAAATGACCCCTAGATTTTTCCAATTTTTCACATGACAGTTTTATTAGTGCATGTTAAATGTAGAAAAAATTTGAAGGCCGTAAGAGGAAGCTATCTCCCGTTCGTCATCAAACATGCATTGTTTCCCTCTCAGAACCACGAGCCTTCTAGTGAGTTCCTCTGGTTTGTGAGGGGTGTGTGTCCAAACTTTCGTCAAACATGCCAAATTTTTTACCACATCATCTTGGTGGCATGACATTATATCAAGCAAGGTTTCATGTGTTTCTGATAATTTTTTAATTTGTTGGAATTTAAATGGCATGGCACTCCATGCATGTGTCCAGGTCGTGACACCAATATGTTTAAAAATTCCTTCCAATTTACTGCACATGGAATTAACTCGCACACAAGTACATAAATATGATTTTTCAAACCATTATGGTTAGCCGTTGCATGTAGATATAATTCAAATTTGAATTACGATCATTAAATGGCTAGAAAATCACTTAAATGTCTTTAAAAGGTCAAATGACCCCTAGAATTTTCTAATTTTTAATATGATAGTTGTATTAGTGCATGTTAAATGTAGAAAAAAAATTGAAGTCCGTAAGAGGAAGCTATCTCCCGTTCATCATCAAACATGCATTGTTCCCTCTCGGAACCACGAGCCTTCTAGTGAGTTGCTCCGGTTTGTGAGGGGTGTGTGTCCAAACTTTCGTCAAACATGCCAAATTTTTTACCACATCATCTTGTTTGCATGACATTACATCAAGCAAGGTTTCATTTGTTTCTGATCATTTTTTCATTTTTTGGAATTTAAATGGCATGGCACTCCATGCACGTGTCAAGGCCGTGACACCAATATGTTTGAAAATTCCTTCCAATTTACTGCACATGGAATTAACTCGCATACAAGTACACAAATATGATTTCTCAAACCGTTATGGTTAGCCGTTGCATGTAGATGTAGTTCAAATTTCAATTACGGTCATTAAATGGCTAGAAAATCACTTAAATGTCTTAAAAAAGTCAAATGACCCCTAGAATTTTCCAAATTTTCACATGACAGTTGTATTAGTGCACGTTAAATGTAGAAAAATTTTGAAGGCCGTAAGAGGAAGCTATCTCCCGTTCGTCATAAAACATTCATTGTTCCCTCTAGGAACCACGAGCCTTTTAGTGAGTTGCTCCGGTTTGTGATGGGTGTGTGTCCAAACTTTCGTCAAACATGCCAATTTTTTTACCACATCATCTTGGTGGCATGACATTACATCAAGCAAGGTTTCAAGTGTTTCTGATCATTTTTTAATTTTTTGGAATTTAAATGCCATGGCACTCCATGCATGTGTCCAGGCCGTGACACCAATATGTTTGAAAATTCCTTCCAATTTACTGCACATGGAATTAACTCGCACATAAGTACACAAATATGATTTTTCAAACCGTTATGGTTAGCCGTTGCATGTAGATGTAGTTCAAATTTGAATTACGGTCATTAAATGGCTAGAAAATCACTTAAAATGTCTTAAAAGATCAAATGACCCCTAAAATTTTACAATTTTGACATGACAGTGGTATTAGTACTACAAATTTTCTCGTACATTTAAAACACCATCCGTTGCCACTTTACTCCAAATTCGTCTTTCACAGCTAATAAAAAATATTAACAACATCACACACAGTTTTTTTGTAGGAACTGTTTGCGATGAAAATTTGTGGGTTTATTTAAGTCTTCCTCCTTAAGCTTCGCCGGCTCGTCTGCTCCAGTGCCGGCAACCCCCGAATGCATGAATCCCAATCTCCATTCCCGCAACCGCTTCTTGCAAAGACGACGCCGTGGAAACACTTCATGAGGGCCCGTACGGTGGCCGCGCCCTCCCAGAGCGCCGCCACCTGCGCCGAGAGCGTGGCCGCCTACGCCGAGAGTGCCATCGCATCCACATTAAGCGCCGCTGCATCCGCTGAGAGGGCGTCTGCGGCAGCCGACAGGGTAGCTGCAGCAGCCGAGACGGCTGCAGCAGCTGCTGTGATGTTGGCTGCAAACGTCGAAAGCGCTCGAGCTGCCGTCCGTGCTACCGATGTCGCCCTAGCCTGGGTCGAGGCCATCTACGCCAAGATCGAGGACGCATACGCCAAGATATTCCAGGCCACCTCGGAATGTAGCATGCAACCGATGTCCGAAAAGGCGGCGGTGGCCATGGAGCACCTGCTTCCTCATGAGATCACCGAGCGGGAGCTGGAGATGCAGGAGGCGGCGGAGATCGAGGAGCACCGGGAGGAGGAGTTGCGCGTGGCCGAGGTCAAGGTAGAGAAGAGTCTGTCCGTCGAGGAATCGGCGGTGGAGTACCAACGCGAGCTCTGGCGCAGCCACTACTACGAGTACTACAACCTTGAGGGTGACGCCGAGGACGAGGACGTGGACGAGGATGAGAACATGGTCGACTTCAGCAGGGGAGACGCGGAGTCCACCAACGGTGGCATGTCGCCAGGACAAGTCATCGACATCTCATCTCACAACGGCGATGCATAGGCCGGCACGGCGGCGGCTTTGTTAAAATTATGCGTACTTAGGCTTTGTTTTTAATGCTGGTCTTTTGTTAGAGCAATGTTCAGCTGAACTGGCTCTGTTTAATTACTAAAATTGCTTGATTCAGTAAGTGTGGTATGTGTGCTGTACGCTCTTTTGTGTGCCCAAATTAGCAAGAGATGTTAAATTATGCAATGACGTGGATGAGGACAGTACATAGGGAAATTCCCACCAAAATTTGAATTATCAAACTCATCCCATGCGCGTAAAGCAGAAGAATCGTTTGCAATGCACACAATCGTTCAAAGTGAATGGTGTCCGGCGGCACCGCACGCAAAGTTTCGCTCCACATTTCAAATTTTTTTGCCTACCCCAAAAAATCTACCCCCGCCCCCCACCCCACCCCATTTTCTCCCCGACCACAAGTCATATTTCCCCTATTTCCTCCTTCCTTCCTTCCGAAGCTATAGCCGCTTCCTCGCTTGCTTCCTCGCTCTTGCCGTCTCGCATCCTACTGCCGGGGTTCCCATGGGGTCTTCTTCAATGACCTCTCCAGCGGTTCCTCCTCCGACGATGAATTTTTCAGCACCCGGTATGCCTCTCTTCTCTCTCTCGGGTTATGACTTGGAATGAAGGATTTTAACCCGGCGGTCGAATTGAGTCATTTCTTCCTCTTGTAGATCCCTAGGACCATCAGTTGCAACGAATGGAGCGGGGTGGCTGAAGATCTGCCGGCTCGTTGTCACCATCAATCTCCATGCGTGAAGTTAGTTGCATTTGAATCTGTGGACAATGGGAGGAAGTTTCTGGCATGTGCAGAGAAGGTTAGTCCCACTTTCGTTGTTACAAATCATTTCTTAGATGTGATTCAGACACTGTCACTGTGCTATGTTATTCTGGATGTTAAGGCACTGTCACAGTTTGTACCTAGTATCTAAAAATGTTTCCATCTCATCAGCGGTGCCATTAGAAAATTATTCGGCACCACTTCAGCAGTTTGTGCAGCCAACTTTGGTCCACACATCTGAGCAGCCAAGCAGTAAAATACGAAATCTTTATGGCACGAAGGAACTTGGCATGGGAGCAACTAGGTGCCCCGGAGTCCGGGACCCTGATTTTTTCCCGCTGCATCGGCTCGCCAGTGCAGGGCACCGGTGCCAAATGTAGCAACAGTTGTCTTTACACCGGTTTTTGGCATACATAGTGGACGTCCTTAGTGCTATTAGTTCTATGTTACTAAATTTGTGGATGTACACACCTATTAGTATCAATTTGCTGTCATCCAAACACTGTCGCTATGCTGTTGCAGTTATATTTAGCTTCCTCATAAAAATGTTAAATTTGTTATTTATAGTACATGACTAAGAACTTGTAGAGTTGTTGAGTTAATTATAGCTTTTGATGTTTTAGAATTTGGTCGTTGTCTCAGTAGCAATTAATTCATTTGCACATTGATCTTTTTGAGAAGATATGTCATAATTAACCTGTTTCTTCAGTTTTTCAAAATATGTATTTGGTGATTTTCTATGTTGCTAGAAACCCATTTCCCCTACAATTGTTACTGATATAGTTTCAAATATTATAGGATGAACGGAAGTGTTCTTACATGGAGTTGGTTGATCAAGAGTGGCCACAGTCTTTGAAGATGTGCCTAGCAAAGCTCTGGAGCATGTATGAGGAAGAGAACAGAGGTAGGCTTAGAGAAAGTGTTGTCAATGCTGAAGAATATTTGAAGATGTGGGATAAAAAGAGGAAGATGAAGAATGAGCTCAGATTTTTTAAATTAGACTTTGCTAAGATGGTGTTGGCGAAGGAGGAGGCACTTTTCCAGTTGGCCAGTGAAAAACAGGTTCTTACTGAACTGAAAGCAGATGTGGATAAGACGAGCCTGGATGATCTCGATTAGGGAATTGAATATTTTGTTCTAATATTGTTCTTATGAAGGTGAACTAGCTATATGTTGTACTGTTCTGTTCTCGGGTAGCTATCATACTGTGATGTTAAAATATATTTATGTGCCTTATATGAAATTGGCAAACATCTGTTCGATATGAAATGTGAATTTGCGTAATACTGGAATTATTAATTGTAAACTAATAAACCTGCTAAATGGGTCATGAAACTTTGCAAACGATTCTAGCAGTAAAAGCACTTGTGATGGATAGCCCAATGCCATACGGTTTTCTTCATCAAATCATGTGTGATGTAGTTGAATAAAAGCAAACGGTTAACCGAGGCAGAGCCTGTGTGATAGTTACACCCATCACACATAAGGATATACATAAAACTGTGTGGGATGTATATATGAACGGAAACATTTTCCCTGGATTGACTGTGTGGGATGTATATGCGAACGGAAACGTTTTCCCTGGATTGACTGTGTGGGATGTACATAAGAACGAAAACGTATTCCTTGGATTGACTGTGTGGAATGTACATAACAAAAGGAAACGTTTGTTTGGGACTCACTATGTGGGATGTACTTACGACCGGAACCGATTGAACCTGTATAACCGTATTTGATCGCTCGCTGGTCGCACACGACCTCATTTTGCCGAGCGTGTGAGACCGGAGGGCCTATCCCCAACGGTTTCTGGGTCATGTGGGAAGGACCCCCCTATCGCAATCACTCACTAGGCGACGGTTCAAAACGCCATCGCGGAAATGGGTTAAAAACTGTTTGTATAGCACCTTGCTGTCCCAATGACTCTTAGACCGCAAGGAATCTCGGAAAGTGTTCTACAAAAAAATCGCCTAATCCTTAGCTTTCTAATGGTATATCGCACGCGTTATTCTGTCATACGGTTTAAAAATCGGATTGAAATTAATACCAAAATTGCGTGTACGTTTTTTGTTGGCATTACAGTTCATTTCCTTTCTGTTGAAGGTTCAGAAGTGCTTGCAGAATAATGTATATACCACTGTTTGTTGGTTTTCCACGCTTGAGCATTGTCAGTAAGGAACATATCAAATGCGTAGCTTCACATCCCTTTGGTAGCTCGATGGTAATTACTTTTGCAATAAATACTGCAAACAACTTGTGATACTCTTATTTGTGTGAAACACACTATTCGTTATTATATGGTTCATACACCTTGTTTTAGAATACGCCACCAGTCCTTCTCAAGACACAACCTTCAAATAACCCAAAGAATATTACTCCAAACACACTCAACAGTGTGGCCAAATCTGTGATGTTCTGTTCGCTCGCCTCCATGGAACCAAAGAAACATAGGATGTGGCGGTGGAACATGAAAGCGAAGAGTATGGAAAACATTGCCAGCACTAATGTAAATAAGAAATGTAGCAACCTGAGAGTATTCCTCCAACATTTCCAAGTTCTTTTATTTTTATGCATCATCATGTCATCATCCTATCATTGCATTACATCATATTAACTTGATCACATGAATCCAAACAACTTTTCCACACCTTATTAATATCGCTACGCGTGTTATCATCGGAGTGGTACCACCCAAATCCCTTTTGGTCTTCCTCACCAAGACTCCCAAAATTTGCACATGGTGTTCTTATGTTATATTTGAGCTACCATACAAAACTAGGAATTTTAGCAGGCCCATATCTTGCACGTGTAATTCAAAATCCTTTCTTTGAGGAAACTTGAGCTACTTTCGAAATGGGGATTTGAGTGAAGTCTAAATGACATGTAACATTTTGTGTGGCCTTGTTATAGTATAGGAGGGCTACTTAAATATTTTTGTCAACCGCAGCCCATTTCATACTCGAACGGATTAATATGGAGGGGCGATATTAAGGCAAACAAATAATAAAGATGGAAATAAAACTATCAAAGTGGGCTTCTATTTTCCCTCTCTCATTTCAGCCCTACATCCCCACCTAAAGCTCCCCTAAATTCTAGCCCAAATAGCCCAATAACCCCTTCTTCATATATAAGGTAGGTCACCCGCTTCCATTTGGGGCAAACCCTAGAGAGGAGCGAGACATCCCCCTCAAATTTGACGCCAGCCGCCACCTTCGCCGTCGCCCATCCACCCACCGCCACTTGTTTGGCCATGCCGCCCAGCAGCCGCCGCTAACCTTCTCTTAACTGGTAAGGATGAATTCATGTTTCTTTCGTTGCCAATCGCCGCCATACATCCTCACTACTCGAGTTTTTTGTGTGTTGCAACTGATTAGTGGGGTTGTGATCTGCAGTAAGTGGTGGATCCCGATGGACGGTGATAACCTACCAAGAAGATCAGCTAGGAAGAGGAAGGTACATTAGAATGCCGGAATCCCACCGTCGCAAATGTTTCGATTCAGTTTTTTAATCCATCTTTGATTGATCCACTCAGGCTATCTAGTTTGTTTTTCAAATATATCTAGTTTCCACATGTGCTTTAGATGTTACTACTTTTCCATATAGTGTGTGGGTCTATTCTACAAACACCCTTAAGACGTTATTCTATTCAACAAACCGCTTAAGAAGAAAAGAAATGCAGCACTCTCGAATTTTTCCAATAGTTCACCCCTCCTATATGAATTGTACTATCTTTTCTTGTGTTTCAGAATAAGTCAAATGCATCAGCACCTACAGTGCGGTTGCTCGTCAAATGAAGTTCACATGGTGTCCGGCCATGTGAGCTGCATCCAAAATTGTAGCGAAAATGGTCAAAAAATAGTGTGCAGTTGTCTCTGTTGGCATTTAGTGTGGTTGGCCTTCTGATGCAGTTCACTTTGTCAATTTTGGATCCACAAAATATAGTGTCCGCATTTCGGAAAATTCAAAACCACTTAAACCGTGATAAATTAGAGAAAGTGTTATACATGAAAAAGTTCTGGCTCGTTGATATCTTTCCAAAATTATATTATTTGCATTTTTTTGACGAGCGGTTTGAAAAATTTCATGAAAATACGTTCGCTGCCACTCGTCGGGTGCCGCACCTTTTTTGAAACTGCTCTTAGACCACAAGGAATCTCGGAAAGTGTTTTGCACGAAAATAAATCGCCTAATCCGGAGCTTTCTAATGGTATATCGCACGCGTTGTTCTGACATACGATTTTAAATTTGGAATAAAAACAATACCAAAATTGCGTGTAGTTTTTATTGTTGGCATTACAGTTCATTTGCTTTCTGCTGAAGGTTCAGAAGTGCTTGCAGAATCATGTATATACCACTGTTTGTTGGTTTTCCACACTTGAGCATTGTCACTAAGGAACATAACAAATAGGTAGCTTCACATCCCTTTGGTAGCTTGATGGTAATTACTTTTGCACTAAATACTACAAACAACTAGTGATACTCTTATTTCTGTGAAACACACTGTTCGTTATTATATGGTCCATACACCTTGTTTTAGAATACGCCACCAGTCCTTCTCATGACACAACCTTCAATAAACCAAAGAATATTACTCCAAACACACTCAACAGTGTGGCCAAACTTGTGATGTTCTGTTCTACCGTCTCCATGGAACAAAAGAAACATAGGATGCGGTGGTGGAACGTGAAAGCGAAGAGTATGGAAAACACTACCAGCACCGGTGTAAATAATAAATGTAGCAACCCGAGAGTATTCCTCCAACAATTTCCATGTTCTTTTATTTTTATGCATCATCATGTCATCATGCTATCACTGCATTACATCATATTAACTTGATCACATTAATCCAAACAACTTTTCCAAACCTTATTAATATTGCTATGTGTGTTATCATGGGAGTAGTACCATCCTGATCCCTTTTGGTCTTCCTCACCGAGACTCACTCCCAAACTTTGCACATGGTGTTCTTATGTTATATTTGAGCTACCATCCAAAAGTTGAAATTTTAGCACGCCCCTATCTTGCACATGTAATTCAAAATCCTTTCTTTGAGGAAAGTGGAGCTATTTCCGAAATGGGGATTTGAGTGAAGTCTAAATGACATGTAACATTTTGTGTGGCCTTGTTATAGTATAGGAAGGCTACTTAAATTTTCTTGTCAACCGGATTTCATTTGATACTCGAACGGATTAATATGGAGGCGCGATATTAAGACAAACTAATAATACATTTAGAAATAAAACTATCAAAGTAGGCTGCTATTTTCCCTCTCTCCTTTCAGCCCAACACCCCCACCTAAAGCCCCCCCTAAATTCTAGCCCAAATAGCCCAATTACCCCTTCTTCATATATAAGGCAGGTCACCCGCTGCAATTTGGGGAAAACCCTAGAGAGGAGCGAGACACCCCCCCTCAAATTCTGCACCAGCCATCACCCATCCACCGCCGCCACTCATTTGCCTGCGCCGTCCAGCAGCGGCCGCTAACCTTCTCTTACCGGTAAGGATGAATTCATGTTTCTTTCATTGCCAATCGCTGCCATACATCCTCACTACTTGAGTTTTTCGTGTGTTGCAACAGATTAGTGGGGTTGTAATCTGCAGTAAGTGGTGGATCCCGATTGACGGTGATAACCTACCAAGAAGATTAGCTAGGAAGAGGAAGGTTCAATAGAATGCCGAAATCCCACCATCGCAAGTGTTTCGATTCTGCTCTTTAATCCCTCTTTGATTGATCCACTCAGGCTATCTAGTTTGTTTTTCAAATCTCTCTAGTTTCCACATCTGCTTTAGATGTTACTACTTTTCCATAATGTGTGTGGGTCTTTATACAAACACCCTTAATATCTTATTCTATTTAACAAACCGATTAAGGAGAACAAAAATGCAGCTCACTCGAATTTGTACAACAGTTCACCCCCCTATATGAATTGTACTAAGTTTTCGTGTGTTTCAGAACAAGTCTAATGCATCAGTACCTACAGTGCGCTTGGTCGTCAAATGAATTCACATCCTGTCCAACCATGTGAACCGCATCCAAAAATGTAGCGAAGACGGTCAAAAAATAGTGTGCAGTTGTCTTTCTTGAAATTTAGTGTAGCTGCCCTTCTGATGCAATTCACTTCGTCGATTTGTGGATCCGCAAAATATAGTGTCTGCACTTCGGTAAATTCAAAACCACTTAAACCGTGATAAATTATAGAAAGTGTTATACATGAAAAATTTCTGCCTCATCGATATCTTTCCAAAATTATTTTATTTGCATTGTTTTAATGAGCGGTTTGACAAATTTCATGAAAATATGCTCGCTTCCAGTCGTCGGGTGCCGCACCGTTTTTGAAACCTCTCTTAGACTGCAAGGAATCTCAGAAAGTGTTCTGCACGGATTTTTTCGCCTAATCCATAGCTTTCTAATAGTATATTGCATGCGTTATTCTGTCATACGATTTAATAATTGGATTAAAAAATATCAAAATTGCGTTGGCATTACAGTCATTTCCTTTCTGCTGAAGGTTTATAAGTGCTTGCAGAATAATGTATATACCACTGTTTATTGATTTCCCACGCTTGAGCATTGTCACTAAGGAACAGAGCAAATGGGTAGCTTCACATCCCTTTGGTAGCTTTATGGTAATTACTTTTGCACTAAATACTGCAAACAACTTGTGATACTCTTATTTGTGTGAAACACACTATTCGTTATTATCTGGTTCATACACCTTGTTTTAGAATACGCCACCAGTCCTTCTCAAGACACAACCTTCCAATAAACCAAAGAATATTACTCCAAACACACTCAACAGTGTGGCCAAACTTGTGATGTTATGTTCGCCTGCCTCCATGGAACCAAAGAAACATAGGATGCGGCGGTGGAATGTGAAAGCAAAGGGTATGGAAAATACCGCTAGCACCGGTGTAAATAATAAATGTAGCGTCCCGAGAGTATTCCTCCAACATTTTCCATGTTCTTTTATTTTTATGCATCATCATGTCATCATGCTATCATTGCATTACATCATATTAACTTGAGCACATGAATCCAAACAACTTTTCCAAACCTTATTAATATTGCTATGCGTGTTATCATGGGAGTAGTACCACCCTAATCCCTTTTGGTCTTCCTCGCCGAGACTCACACCCATACTTTGCACATGGTGTTCTTAAGTTATATTTGAGCTACCATCCAAAAGTAGGCATTTTAGCACGCCCCTATCTTGCACATGTAATTCAAAATCCTTTCTTTGAGGAAAGTGGTGCTATTTTCGAAATGGGGATTTGAGTGAAGTCTAAATGACATGTAACATTTTGTGTGGCCTTGTTGTATTATAGGAAGGCTACTTAATTTTTTTGTTATCCGGAGTTCATTTGATGCTCGAACGGATTAATATGGTGGCACGAAATTAAGGCAAACAAATAATAAAGTTAGAAGTAAAACCATCAAAGTGGGCTGGTATTTTCCCACTCTCCTTTCAGCCCAATACACCCACCTAAAGCCCCCCAAAATTCTAGCCCAACTAGCCCAATAACCCCTTCTTCATATTTAAGGCAGGTCACCCGCTTCCATTTGGGGCAAACCCTAGAGAGGAGCGAGACATCCCCCTCAAATTCTACGCCAGCCGCCACCTTCCCCGTCGCCCATCCACCCCCCGCCACTTGTTTGCCCGCACCGTCCAGCAGCCACCGCTAACTTTCTCTTAACGGTAAGGATGAATTCCTATTTCTTTCGTTGCCAATCGCCGCCATACATCCTCGAGTGTTTGGTGTCTTGCAACTGATTAGTGGGGTTGTAATATGCAGTAAGTGGTGGATCCCGATGGATGGTGATAACCTACGAAGAAGATCAGCTAGGATGAGGAAGGTACAATAGAATGCCGAAATCCCACCGTCACAAGTGTTTCGATTCAGTTTTTTAATCCCTCTTTGATTGATCCAGCCAGGCTATCTAGTTTGTTTTTGAAATCACTCTAGTTTCCACGTCTACTTTAGATGTTACTACTTTTCCATATAGTGTGTGGGTCTATTCTACGAACACCCTCAAGACCTTATTCTATTCAACAAACCGCTTAAGAAGAAGAAAAATGCAGCTCACTCATATTTGTACAACAGGTCATCCCCCTATATGAATTGTACTATGTTTTCATGTGTTTCAAATGCATTAGCACCTACAGTGTGCTTGGTCATCAAATGAAGTTCACATCGTGTCCGACCATGTGAACTGCATCCAAAATTGTAGCGAAAACGGTCAAAAAAATAGTGTGCAGTTGTCTCTGTTGACATTTAGGGTGGTTACCCTTCTGATGTAGTTCACTTCGTTGATTTGTGGATCCGCAAAATATAGTGTCTGCACTTCGGTAAATTCAAAACCACCCAAACCGCGATAAATTAGAGAAAGTGCTATACATGTATAAGTTCCGCCTCGTCGATATCTTTCCAAAATTATATTATTTGCATCGTTTTGACGAGCGGTTTGTAAATTCATGAAAATACGGTTGCTGCCACACGTCGGGTGCCGCACCATTTTTGAAACTTCTCTTACACCACAAGGAATCTCGGAAAGTGTTCTGCCCAAAAAAAATCGCCTAATCCATAGCTTTTTAATGGTATATCGCACGCGTTATTCTGTCATATGTTTTAAAATTTAGATTAAAAACAATACCAAAATTGCGTGTAGTTTTTGTTGTTGGCTTTATAGTTCATTTGCTATCTGTTGAAGGTTCAGAAGTGCTTGCTGAATAATGTATATACCATTGTTTGTTGATTTTCCACGCTTGAGCATTTGTTACTAAGGAACGTAGCAAATTGGTAGCTTTATATCCCGTTGGTAGCTTGATGGTAATTAATTTTGCACAACATTTTGCAAACAACTTGTGATACTCTTATTTGTTTGAAACAGATTATTCGTTATTATATGGTTCATACACCTTGTTTTAGAATACGCCACCAGTCTTTCTCAGGACACAACCTACCAATAAACCAAAGAATATTACTCCAAACACACTCAACGGTGTGGCCAAACCTGTGATGTTCTGTTCGCCTGCCTCCATGGAACCAGAGAAACATAGGATGGGGCGGTGGAACATGAAAGCGAAGAGTATGGAAAACACCGCCAGTACCGGTGTAAATAATAAATGTAGCAACCCGAGAGTATTCCTCCAACAATTTCCATGTTATTTTATTTTTATGCATCATCATGTCATCATGTATGATTGCAGTACATCATATTAACATGATCACGTTAATCGAAACAACTTTACAAAACCCGATTAGTATTGATATGCGTGTTATCATGGGAGTAGTACCACCCTGATCCCTTTTGGTCTTCCTTACCGAGACTCACTCCCAAAAATTTCACATGGTGTTCATATGTTATATTTGAGCTACCATCCAAAACTAGGAATTTTAGCACACCCCTATCTTGCATATGTAATTCAAAATTCTTTCTTTGATGAAAGTGGAGCTATTTTCGAAATGGGGATTTGAGTGAAGTCTAAATGACATATAACATTTTGTGTGGCCTTGTTATAGTATAGGAAGGCTACTTAAATATTTTTGTTAACCGGAGTTTGTTTGATACTCGAACGGATTAATATGGAGGCGCGATATTAAGACAAACGAATAATAAAGTTAATAAAACTATCAAAGTGGGCTACTATTTTCCCTCTCTCCTTCCCCCCCACCCCCCCCCCCCCCCAAATTCTAGCTCAAATAGCCCAATAGCCCCTTCTTCTTATATAAGGCAGGTCACCCCCTTTCATTTGGGGAAAACACTACAGAGGAGCAAGACATCCCCCTCAAATTCTACGCCAGCCACTACCTTCGCCGTCGCCCATCCACGCGCCGGCACTTGTTAGCCCGCGCCGCCTAGCAGCCGCCGCCGCTAACCTTCTCCTAACTGGTAAGGATGAATTCCCATTTCTTTCATTGCCAAATATAACATGAAGAAGTTCCGCCTCATCGATATCTTTCCAACATTATATTATTTGCATTGTTTGGACGAGCGATTTGAAAATTTTCATGAAAATATGCTCGCTGCCACTCGTCGGGTGTAGCATCGTTTTTTAAACTTCTCTTAGACCGCAAGGAATCTCGAAAAGTGTTCTACACGGAAAAAAATCGCCTAATCCTTAGCCTTCTAATGGTATATCGCACGCGTTGTTCTATCAAACGGTTTAAAAATTGGATTGAAAAGAATACCAAAATTGTGTGTAGTTTTTTTGTTGGCATTACAATTCATTTGCTTTCTGCTGAAGGTTCAGAAGTGCTTGCAGAATAATATGTATATACCACTGTTTATTGGTTTTCCACGCTAGAGCATTGTCACTAAAGAACATAGCAAATGGGTAGCTTCACATCCTTTTGGTAGCTTGATGGTAATTACTTTTGCCCTAAATTCTGCAAACAACTTGTGATACTCTTATTTGTTTGAAACACACTATTCCTTATTATAGAGACTTTTTACGGTACATCATACTACCACATATAATGGGTAGTACTCCCTCCGTTTATTTTTAGTTTCATATATGATTTGGTCAAAGTCAAACTTTGTAAAATTTGACTAGCTTTGTAGGAAAAGATATCAACATCCACACTATGAAATCAATAATATTAGATGTATGATGAAATTAATTTCATAACATATAACTTTAGTATTGGAGATGTTAATATTTTTTCTATAAAGTTAGTCAAACTTTACAAAGTTTGACTTTGACCAAATCTTATATGCGGACTAAAAAGAAACGGAGGGAGTATTAAGTTGATCCAATGGCCAGTACGAAACGGTCAGGTTTTAGCTCAAGGATATGTATATCTATACCTCTATATCTATCTATCTATCTATACCTATACTAATTAGGCACTCCCTACAAATTCGCATGTTAATTAGAAATTAGGAGCCGTTAATTTGGTGGGACCGAATTATTACGGTGTAGATCCTTCGATGACTCCCTACAAGCAGTAGATCTGATCTGAAAATTGAACATGCCCTCTACCTCTCTCCAAATCTCTCACGACTCTCCTTTCTCTTGGTCAGCCAAACAGAAAAATCTCCAGTTCTAAAAAAAGATAGGCAGCGCTGCCCTTCTCCAAATATCTCAGGACTCTCTCATTCCTCTCAGGTTAGCGAAGAAAAAAATAATCTGAACACAAAAACGATAAGCATCCATAGTGCCTCTCTCCACATTTCTCACGATTCTCCTTCCTCTCGGTCAAAAAACTACAGCTCTAAAAAATGATAGGCAGCGCTGCCCCTCTCCCAATATCTCTGTACTCCTTCCTCTAGGTCTGCAAAAAGGAAAAAAAAATCTGATCTCACAAACGATAGGCATGCTTAGTGCTACAACAACCAGGAAACCTAAAGCTTGTTGTCGCATGACGCCCAAACCTACAGATTGTTGTCGCACGACACCCGGTGGCTGAGCTGATATGTTGATGAGTCATTGCCTCATGAGGTGCTGAGGATATCAGAGGCTAATCATCTCAGGACGTTTGATCTTCTGGCAGGAGAGTACTCCACCGGTGCCAGCTGAGTATTTGCCGGTGTATACATGTATGTGCCTGGCTGCATCCCGTACACACTTGCCTCCACGATGCAAAAAAATTAAGGTAACAGAATCCGGTGGCTTGATCTGTTATTTGTGCTAAACGAGGGAATTCGTACTTTAAGTAATCTCTTCCTTAAGCATGCATATGGCTGATGCATGGTGATGAATTAATTTTTGAGAAATTCCTATTGCACTATGCAGCCACCGCCGATCCACCTGACCACCTAGCCTAGGACTTCCTGCCACCTCAAGATTCCTGCTGTACTAACTGCACCAGAAGTGGATGTGCATGAATCAATTGATTCCCAGGTTTTTTCCATCCCTATGCAATCTAACTGATTTTTTATATGTTACTTTTCGGGATTTCTCATTAGAATTCTGTGATTGCAGATAATATATCGATTTGGTCTGCAGCAAGGTCCATCGGAGGCAACACATGCAGATCGAAGTGGGAAAGTAGGACAAGGGAAATTGAAAGCATGCCTACACGAAGAAAGCAGGGAGAGATACGTGCTTGGGTCTTGGATCTTAATAATCCGTTTAACTAACATGTTGCTTCTGGTTTAACTGAATCGGGCTTTTGTTGCGCTTCACATGTATGATTCTATTTGTGAAAGAACTAATTATCCTCTCAGCGTTTTATTTCGAAAATCTTTGATTCTCTTTGCAACGAAATAATCAGTTTTTAAACGCACTTTACTTGGTTTTTGGTGGATGCATGTATGTTTTCTCATTGTAGTTTGTTTCAGGTTTCATATTGTGGAAATAGTAACAATGACAACTAGCATGCTCTACGATTATTGCAAGAGATACAAATAAACAAATAGTCTCATGGTTAAAAAGTATTTTAACAAGGTGCAAGGTAATGATTCCAAATAGATCCTTAAACAAACAGTACGGATGTCTTCCTCACGACATGGTTTTATATACATACTCTTCTTTGGCGCCCCATTGAGTCGTGCATGGTGACAAAATAAGAAGCATGTAGATATATTGGTGTTATTCTCCTGGACATGAGGAAGAAGAAGCCGACTAATGAGTAGTACATACCTGAATGTCATTGGCTCACGACGGGTGGTGAAGTGGCAATCAGGAAGCTGAGGGAAAAGGCATCAACGAGTAGTGGCACAATATCACGAAGTTGTCATGTTGCATAAATAAAAGAAGTCAATGTGGTTCACGATGAACTTGCCCAAGACAAAAATCACATGGTGGCGGGGTTGTAGTTGAATTTGAAGAAGTGGCTGACGCAGGAGGAGAGGATGTGTTGCTACCCGGAATCGATACTTTGATTTTAGGTACGTATATAAGCATCCATCTTATCTTATATTTACTAATTGGAAGCACCATACGAGACTCCACGTTAATCATAAAAATTAAGAAATTACATCCATCAGATTAAAATATAATATATTTGTAGCCGTTGATGAAGCATATAATACGAAAAAAAGGTGACCCTCCATTCTACCACGTACGGGAGTTGTCCTGTCCTGGGTCTCTGTCTCCCAATCCCACGCATGGGAGTTTTACAGTCCTGGGTCTCTATCTCCCAATGATTCTTCAAAAAGAAACGAACTGAAGTCTATTGCCTCTGTAGAAATACATGCACGGCAAGAAGCATCAATTGGTGCATGCCCCGGTATAGGGATCCTCCCGATTCAAGTCACCAAGGACTTTCCGATGAGCGTCATGGCAGTGCGCAAAGCTAGCCCCCGGTTTGTGCTGCTGGCCGGTGTTTTTGCCCCTCACAAACTAACGTAGATGAAACTAGCATGAAGCAGGAGAGGCAAATTCCGGCGGCTGGATGAGTACATACACGATGCACGCGCACACTGATTAATCCAAGAGCGACGCACGTCACCGACCACACTGATTAATCCTGTGCATATTCTTCCGCCTTTCCAGATTGACGCATCATGCCTCTTTGCTTGCTTTTCTAATCTTTCCAATGTTTGCGGCTCGCCGGAAGATCACGTTCCGTCCCCTTGACCGTTACGAGAAGCTTGCTTGCTCGTGGAGGCAACAATCAAGAGGTGGCACAACCTTCACATAAGAAATCTGCTTTGGTCTTCTGGTAAGCCATTGTGTTATTGTCAATCAAAAGAACACGATCTCGATATTTGCCAATACTGCAAGATTTTAGGACAACAATGCAAATATTCTCAAAAGAAAAACAATGTAAAAATAAATTTACAAGTTGATCTGAAAGGTTTGTTTCTTTGACGAAGTGTTCAATGAATCTCTCAATATTAGAATAGAGTGGTGTACATTCATCCGTATGATTTGATAGACATGTGTATATGTGCAAAGCTTAGTTGAGCTTCCGTTGCAAGCACGGACATGCATACACCTAAACTGCAATGATAGCCAGAAAACTAGCATCATGCATCGACCTCCATTAATTCTACATCATGATAAAGTAACTTGGGCGAAATAATTTTTTATTATATAAAAAATTACATGTTTGTGAAACATATGTAGACATGCATGCAACCGGAACATGCTGTCAAAAATGTATTTAAATTACAATAAGTACAGATAATAAATTATCATATTATTTTCTTTGAGTGAAAAATTAGATTTCTAACTATTGTTCGAAAGTTATAACTACTTATGTGTCTTGCTAAGTTGAATATAGTGACCGAATTGAAACAGGCTAGATTTACTGTTTAAAATGACTATATAGTAATATGAAATATTAATATTTTCTCAAGATAGTTAAACTTTCAGGATATGATTTTTCTGTTTCATATTCATCATTCATTTAATAGTTAACACACATCAAATGTATTTTTCTAATGGATGCAAAAAAAAAGTGGTTATGAAAAGTATTATAAGTATGAATCGTTTAAAAAACTAGCCCGTGCGGATGCACGGGTTGATTACTAGTATTAGTAATTCCTTATTAATGGTAGATTAACTAAACTACCATCTAATTAATCACGGCAATCGGAGCCGACACCGCCTGCAGGCTACCTTCTTCAACCTCCGCCACGCTGACGACCGCAATAACCTCCGCCATCCCAACGCCTGCATTCGTGGCCGTGTGCATGAGCACGTCCGCAGATTGGAGGTGTCCGCCAACAACGTGCTCGACTGCTCATGTAGGTATGGATTGATTGGTTTTCGGTGTCTCATTATCAAATGAAGGTGCACGACGAGGGCTTGGTGGTGCTGATCTATAGTACGCAACAGGACACCATCCATCAAGCACGCACACAAGAACACTGAACTAGAAACACACACGCACCAGCAGCACACACATACAGCTACCAGAGGAGGGAGAGCGGAACGCCGACGAGGACGGCGGTGTCACGTCGTTGGCGACGTCGGGCGTCGGTGGTGGCACGGTGGAGGAAGGGCAGCGGCCGGAGGTGGTGTCCGTGGCAATGGTGCTTTGTGCGGCGGAGAGAGGTCGGTTATGTGCGTCCGAGTAGACGGCCGACGGGCAGCGTGGGGGCTGCATGGTCGCTGGCCTGCGTCGACTGCAGCGTGCACTGGCTCAGTTTCAATTGTGAACTACCTAAAATGTCCCTGATGCCTTAATATACTACCCAAACTGTGTTGTAGTACTGGTAAATTTGGTGCGTTCGTTAGCTGAAATGGATGGTCTCTTCATACACCTTGTTTTAGAATAATGGCATGCTCGACATGTAACACACATTCATTTTATTGTTGATCTAGCATTTGTTTGAAAAAAATATCTAATGACCGATCAAGTTTATTACCAATGCTGAATTTTATTTTAGCAACCTTTTTCAGAAGTAATTTTATTTGAAGTGGCATATTGTATATGTTTCAATAGTACAATTATATACTCTCTCCGTTCCAAAATATAGTGCTTCCTCTATTCTTGTGCTTCAATTTTGACCATAAATTTAACCAATAAGACCGACTGCGGCGGGAGCGAAAGTTATACCAGTGAATTCGTATTGAAAAGAAGTTTTCAATTATATAATTTTTTCTCCCGCCGCAGTCGGTCTCGTTGGTTAAATTTATGGTCAAAATTAGACCTCGGGAAGCGCGGGCGCACTATATTTTGGAATGAAGGGAGTAGTAACTTTATGCGTGTTCTGTTTGAAATAAGTACGTCGTCTAGATGAGTCTGTTTATGCTCCTGTGCTTAATAGCATGCCAAATCCAGAAATAAGAATGACGGGGAAGCTCCCGGCTCCTCAACGATTTGGATTCCTGGCCGTTGGATCGGGTGGCTTGATCGGATTTGGACCGTCGGATCGACCCCTGGAACGACCACGCTTGTCGGATCAGATCCTGGTACTGTAGGAATGAATAGTTTCACCTCGACCGTGCCACCGCACGTAAATAGCTTGCCCCGCCGAGGGCATTTTTGTCATTTCACGCTTACGCGTATAAATTGCGTCCGCTCCCGTGTAGATGACCTAGCCGCCTCCCCCCCCCCCCCCCCCCGCACTCGTGCCCTTAACCCCCGTCCTCCCGCATCCCAGCCCCGCTCGCCCCAGCCCTCTCCCCGACCTCTCCCTCCACCAGACCTCGCCGCCCCGCCCACTTCGCCGCCACCAACGCCCCGCAGACCTCGCCGCCGCTGACGCCCCTCAGACCGCGCCGCCGTGGATCTCTCTCCTCGCCTCCCTCACAGCAAGCCGCCCGCAGTCTCGCCCTCTCGTCATCAGAAGGGAAGGGAAGGGAAGAGAAGAGGGAGAGTGAGCAGGTCAGGCGGCGGCCAAGGTGCTCGCAGATTCGCCAGCGATGTCGTCCGACCTTGGCCTCCGAGTGCTTGTGCTCTGCCTGCTCCGCGCCCACGCAATGGCCTGCTCGGGATGCCACCCTCTCCCCTGCTCCAACCCTAATCCCCTCCCCTCCCCTCACGATGTTGCTGCTTTTGGTCACGCAGGTGCACGCACGCGTCCCTGCTCCTCTGGTGGACAAGGTCGGTTCCGATCTAGATGAGCAGCAACTGCTGCAGGTGGACGAGGCACGAGCCCTCATGGCTCCTCCCTCCTCCTACCCCCCTGAACCTGGTGAGCTCCACCCCCTCTTCCTACCCCTGCACATCTATCTTATCTAGCCAATTCCCAGATTTAGCTAGGTTCCAAAGAAGAGATTTTTCTTTGTCTTTCTTGTTTTGTTTTTACCTTGCTGCCAAGGAAGGCCTTGGATCTAGCTAATTATTTACAGAGTACATGTTTGTTGCCTTGCTTGGCTTGTTGGCCATATTCTGCTCAATGCACGTACACTAAAATATGTATTATTTTGGGAAATTGTTAAATCTGCGTATGTTGTATTCTTGCCAATTTTAGGTTCTCAGCTACATGGAAGTGATAGTACATTTTAGTTCTCCATGCTTATTATCATTCTTGACAATTTTATATTTACAGCTGCATGGAAGTGTTAAAACTTTTCAGTTCTCCATCCATGGTAACTATCGATATATAACTCCAGTTCATGTTCTTCTAATTCTACATCAGGGTATGAAAAATCCACACTCTTATATATTAATACTCCTTTACTTCATATATGTGTCTTGATAAATATGTGAAGGATGTGAGGTGTCGCTGATGAGACCTTTGTGCTAGCCGGTGATCATGGACAATGTTATATAGTTAGTTTGATATGCTATATGGTCTAGCTAGGTTCGAAGGAATGGGATTTTTGGATCAGTCCCATATTCATGTTAGTTTTATAACAAATCGGTGAAATTTACTTTTGTGTGATGTTGCTTCAAGTTAAAGTTGGGGCACTTGTTTTAAGCATCCTATCCGATTAAGGATGTGTTTCTCTTGGTACTGCATGCCCATGCTAATTGTTTGAGGATGTGTCAGATTGGGCGTCACATGCCATCACGTGTTTAATACTGATATATCCTTAAGCATCCTATTCGATTAAGGATGTGTTTATCTGGTTATCACATGTTCACGCTAACTGTTTAAGCGATGTGCGGCTCGGGTGTGGATTTGTGTCTGACCAATTAACAGTTCTATTAATACTGATATGTCCTTAAACATTATATGTGTATTGCATCACTCCCGTGTTTACTCTTCTCTGGTGCTGTTGTTACTCACACAGTTTGGATTGTGAATACAGCACTGTTAAACATTCAGTTTTGTTTTCTCAGTGCTTTGGAGAAGATGGATATGAGGCCCCAACCTAAACTGGCATAGCCAGGCGGGATTTTATCCTTCCACTTGACATTTCCTTCTCAGTTTTGTATGTTTAATTTTTAGAGTCGTGGTTACTATGTAAACTGAGATGTGGAGATTGCAGTATTGATCTTAGTTCAGTTCATTCTATTACGTGGCCTCACTTTGTTTTCCGTGATTTCCCTCATTTGATTGATCTGACACATGTTCATTGACTAGATTATAGTTTACTTCATTTCTAAGTGATAGTTGATTTCTTGGCATTGTTCATTGCTTCGAGCCATGTCTGATACTGAATTTGACCATGATCCTCTTGCCGTAAATATGACTTATTTGCTCACTATTGGAATATTTCTTTTCACATATTGCTAGCTCCTTAGGTGTAATGTTGTTTAAAAGGTTTGTCCTGGAGCTCCTTTCCTCCTGATCTTGGTGTAGATAAACCAAAACTGCTCCTTTTAGGCCATCCAAGAGTGTGAAACGACCAACAATGTAATTAGCATATGTGGACAGATATGCTACAATGCTCCCAATTGTTTTTCAGTGATAACTCTTGCTCCAAATTTTGCTTTCCGAGAGATGGTTGAGGCAGAGATTACTGTGTTATGGCAGTGCACACTATGGTGCCGGGTTGCATAAGGGCATGCCCTTAGTATTCAAATAGCATGTACTAATTGAGGTTTCACTTTTTATTGCCTACTCACAGATGTCACCGGAAGCGTCATGGTTATTTCTGAAGCTCACCATTTTCTTGGCTTTCTTGGGGTTTGATGTAAATCTGGAAAGGGCTATATGGCAACATCTGTCTGCCGAAAAATTAATTATTTGGTATGTCAGAGAACTTCCCATTACCCAGTTCTGCTTTTGTATTTCCTTTTGCATCGGCTTATTTGGTTTCAGGCTTATGTGTTCAGTGTTCATCTTGTAGAAGATCTTACATCATAATTTGGTGTCCTGTTCAGTGCTAAACAATAAAAATTATTGTTGTCTCTTGCGATGATGAACAATTTATAGTTGTTTTAGTAGCATAATTAGATAATGATATTGTTAAAAGTTAACTGGTTTATGAGAATAGTTCCATTATTTAGTCTGACGATCGTGTTCTTCCTGCAGCGGCTTGGGGAGGAGTGTTGTGTTTACGAGGTAAAAGGCTGAAGTGAAAGCGCCGCTGGGACTGCTCATGGTGCATAGAACTTCCATGGCAGCACGGGCGATTCCAAGGCCCACTTGAGCTCCTCTTGCTGATGTCAGACAGTGAGGTTTCTCAACCTCCACTCTATTAGCCTAGCCATGTAAGATTGCTTTGCTAGAGCTCATTCATTTTTTGCCATCCATTCGTTACAAACTTGATTCTTCGTCACAAATGGATCCTTAATTATGCATGTCATGTTGTTTCCCTGAAAGCGGACGATCGAGACACATTTCTTATTTTTCTGTTGTGATTTGAGGAGCTTGCGGTTTTAAAAGTATGTCTCAGATGTAAAAATGTGGAAATGATGGCCAAGTAGCAGGGGCGGAGCCAGAAAATTAAGTTGATGGGTTCATTCATTGACTTAATTATTTTGAGGATTTAGTGTGAATTAATTGATTGTAGTGGCCAATTTCTCAATATCATATAATAATAGTATAGCAATCAAATATAACATAGCAACTAAACATACAATATTCGATATATATGTTTTACTTTATGAATAATATAGTGCAAGACATACCGGTTGGACGAAATTATAAAATTACTTGTTTACACACTGCAAATAACTTCAGGTTTAGCTTGTCTCTTCGAAATACTGGAGAAATTGACATATTAGTTTAACAAGTTTATAGAACCATAAATTGAAAAAAGCATGTAAAGTCACTCACATCTTCATAGTGTACCCTTTCAATCGTTGTATGCATTACTTGCCAATATATCACTCCCAAACCTGTCCCTCGATGTGCTCTGTTAAAAGGTAGCAGCACAAACAAAAGATCTTGTGCACCTTGTCATTGTTCTCAAACCAACCATCATATTCCTTAAACCATTTCAGAATAAATCTCGGTGGATCATTTTCATTGACCTTCTACGGTAATGAAAATTAGGCGGTGACATGTAAGGTCCCCAGTTAAATATGTCCACCTTATCTCATCCTACTTCTTAGGATTTCTTGTATAATCTGAAATTTTCTTCCAATCAGCGGAGTCGTAAGGCATATCATCTAAATTATTTTTTCACCATATAGATGGTGCTTCGGGAGACTACTTGCAGTAACGAGATTCAGATGCATCATGCCTATATCCAATATGCGGCATTCATGACCCATCATTATCTGAATCTGATGAGCCTAGATCAATCAAAGTTCAGGAAAAAACAAATTAAAAATTAGGGCAAAGGTCATTATCGCACTAGGCTAAACTGAACATGCACAAGAGAAAGAAAATGTGATGATGGGATCTAATTTCTTTGAATTGGGATTGCATGCCCACCTGCTGTTGCAACCTTCTGGTCGCCGCTGGAGATCAGGTGACACGCCGACACCGTGACGGCGAACAGGGTAAAGAGAGAAAGGCAAGAGGAAAGGCGGTGGTCTTGGGGAAGCGACAGTCAATTAACGAGACGTGCATCCTGATCCGTACGATTGTAGCAAGTATGTGATATGGATTTGAGGTACGCACCGAGGCAGTGGTAGTTTAATTGTGGGCCTTAGCTGGGCTACTCACGTTAAAAATATGTGGACTAAAAGGCTTCTAGCTTGTCCATTCCAATCCAATGGGTTCATCCTTCAATTTCTATTGGGTTCATGCACAAAACTACTCATGTGCACATGCGTGGCAGGAAACTTTCGTTGGGTTCAACTGAACCCAACGCCATAATGCTAGCTCCGCCACTGCCAAGTAGCTGGTTGGCACCATCCCATGAATTATAGGAAATGGGGTTGTAGTTTTACCGTCTCCACTGCCACTGTGTTTGACTTTTGCTCTCTATGTTTATGTTCTTCGTACCGAACTTAATATCAGCTAATTAACTTTTGTAATCTCTTGACTGTAAAAACATTGGCGACTATAGTTTAATATGTATAAATCTGTTAATTTACAATGCTAAACACATACGTGACTCACCGTTTAATTACTTCTAGCCCAACTTATGGCTTGGTCTAAATGGTATGATTACTGATGGTACATACCATGGTTTTAGCCATATAAGCAGTACACATTGTGCTCTTACAAATATTCTTACTTTTTGTTTCAAATTATAAGATGAATAGATTCTATCTCATGTTTCATCATAAATTGTTACTTCTAGCCCAACTTATGGCTTGATCTAAATGGTACGATTACTGACATACCATGGTTTTAGCCATATAAGCAGTACACACTATGCTCTTACAAATATTCTTACTTTTAGTTTCAAATTATAAGATGAATACTCCCTCTGTTCCTAAATATTTGTCTTTATAGAGATTTCAAATGGACTACCACATACGGATGTATATAGACATATTTTAGAGTGTACATTCACTCATTTTGCTCCGTATGTAGTCACTTGTTGAAATCTCTAGAAAGACAAATATTTAGGAACAGAGGGAGTAGATTCTATCTCATGTTTCATTATAAATTGTCTGCTGCGGTGACAACTGTGTGTAGGCTCATAACAGAATATGATCTTTTGCTCTCTTTTTTTTGTGACAGTCTGTTCTTGCTAATGCTTTAGTAACAGTTGCGCATTGAAAGGAGCCAGGTTCATATTACCTTCGTATTGCCTGCCCTCTTTTATATCTTTTAGAGCTTCTAGAAGTTGGTCCTGGTTTCAGTTACAAAGCACCTGATGGTTCTCTGTAAATTTATTCTACTCCTTTCATGAGGATCTGTGCTGCTTTTAAACCTGAGTGAAGATTTTTATTGTAAGATGTAAATTAAATCGTTTGTTTCTACTCCATGTTAAAGAGCTAGCCAATGTTGGCATGAAGCCATAAAATTAGCTGGCTATGGAGGATTTTGGTAGTGGTGATGAATTGCCACCTTTTCCTTGCATGACAGCATGCCATGATTTGAATTTAAGTTGTCAGGCTAGGTAAAGCACACGGAGACTAGCAAAAGGATCACATGCGCTGCCATCATACATTTCCACTTCTAAACTTAGTTTGTTGACTAAATTGTGTAGTTTCCTTTCGCCTACCTCTTCTATTTTTTGTCGTTGTAACTGTAAAATATGATATAATGGGTATTTGTACATCCAGCAGTGATGTAATTTCTTTTAATAGCGCTTCAGTTCTACAATCGACAGTTTCACATTACGCGAGAGCTAGGCTCAACCGCTTGCCTCTTCTATCAAAGGTAAAGATGAAAGCCTTTTTATTTTCTATTGCTGCATGGAAAGTTTACTAGAACTTATGATTCTAAGTGGATGTGAAATAGCATGTTTTGTCTTGACACAATGACACAGAGAAACTATACTTCCCATAGTGAACTTGGTATTTTAATTCACACAAGTTTCTGCGTACTGCTGATTAAACCCATACTTGTCATATGAATAAAGTGAACATCAAAAGGAAATTTATTTTTTCTTGCACCGATAATCATTCAGTTATTATTTTGCAATACATATCCCATTCCTTTTACCCCCACTGTATATTTTGTAGGGCATTGATGTCTCAAAGCAGTAGTATACTGAGCGACATGAGGTAATCGTGCAGAGCTTGACGAATTTGAAATGCCGCAAGTTCAACACATTAGTCACATTATTTAGTATAGGCGTTACTATTTTGGTATGCCATGCCAATTTTCTTTTATCATGATTACTTCTTCCTTTATAAAGTTCATGTACATTCCTTACCATGAACGGTGGCGTCATGGAGTAGTACATCATAAGATACCTAACAGTTCGAGTTATTTATGTTGACTCTGCACTAAGACATATGGTTTAAATCTTCACTTGGAGGACAGATCTATGGCCAAATCCTGGAGCACATGTATCTGGTGAGCTCTTGAAGATCTGATATTTTTTAGAACCCCTTTTTTTTAGCAAAAAATGGTTTAAAAATATATAACTTAAGTTATGAATTGAAGAAGCACTTGCCTTCACAAGGGTGTTAATGAATTAGAGAAATAACTAGCTACTTACGTGTTGAATTATGTCACTCCTTTTGTAGAATAAACAAATCAGAAAATTATATATGTTACCTTTCATTTCCAATGTTCCTAACCTTCGTGTTGTTACTTTTGATTTGCAGTATATCTCGGTCAATTTCACCGACGAATATCTCCGCCGCTGTATTCGCCCAAAGCTTTATGACTTGCCAATAAAATCTGCAGATGGAAATATGTGTATCAAAGCCCACCTCATCAAATGAGTTGATAACAGAACAACAATTACCAAAGGCTGGGCATACTTCTTCCATGCAGCTAATGTGAAGGAAGGAAAAATATATGCCTTCGCCTTCAAGCGCTGCTACAGTCGCCTGCCTCTCACAATGCACGCCCTCTGAAAATCATGTTCAATCTACTTCGCCTTCAAGCACTACAGTAATCTCAGGCATCTCACTGTCCACGCCCTCTGAACATATGTTCAATTGATGTTCAGTCTACCAATCTACCTAAATAGCCTATGAATTTGTGTGTGTATGGCCTTTACTAAAAACCTGTTTGCTTTTGGCACTAGACTCTGCTGGTCATGTATAAATTTGGAATACATAATGCTATGTTAAATTTGTCTAAGATATCTATGTCGACTGCATCTAATATCTACTATTCAATGCATCTATGTCAGACTGCTTCTATGACCAATATGGATCAGAAATCCATTTATATTGCTCGATCGTCGATGAATATCCCGAGGAGATCATAAGACACAAAAGCAATATGTTTACATCTATAACATGTCTTCCTTTATCTTACTTGACTGATAACATCACTTAATTATCACTTTTGAGTTGTGACTGGTTTAATGTGTCATTGGCGCGGTTCTTTAAGTGCAAAACATTATGCATTAATATGTATCATTTCTATGCAGCGACTGTAAGTGAACTATGTTCTGATAAAACCTCACTATGATATTTAGGAATATATAACATAAAATTACAAAAATATATTTTGTTAAGAAGATTACAGCAGGGCATTCATTTTGTGCTATATTTTTTGGTGTATATATATGCGATTGCGACATAGAACTCTATGTTGACTGAAGTCATGCTAGCAATAATCTATAATTTTACTTTGGAGCAAGGGACGCTATAGTTTTTATTTTAGGGTTCATGTGAAGTGCCGCCTATGAAGTTGATCGACAAGGTAGTTGAATGGAGCTACTTATTATTATACCTAATAGCCGTGGCTTTATAGTTATACCGTCTCTACTCCCACTGTGTCAGCCTTTTTCTTCTTTATTATGTTCTTGCTCTCTTGTGTTCACGCTCTTAGTATTGAACTTAATGTCAAGTGGTTACCTTTTATGGTCTCATGAACGCACTAAACTTGATGTTGCCATATAATCTCCTGATGATATTGAACTTGATGATGTCTTGCTTCTATTACAAGTAAATGTTTTTCTCTTTTTAATTTTGTTGTCCTGTTTGAATACTACGCTAAACCAGGATTCCTACTAACTTGAGCATTACCTGCTTAACCACATAGTTGAGACTGTCACCCTCGCGCGCGTTGTCGATATTGAGCACCACTATGTCTTGCTTCTATCACAATTCAATGTTTCTTTTTCACTGTATTGTTATCCTTTATGAATGCATATGGTAAACCTGGATTACTATTGGCTTACCATCACCTGCTTGACCGACGTTGGAACCGGCACCCTCGCGCCAAGGCGCGATCCCGATCTAGGGGCAACACTATTGAAGGTGGAAGCCGTGCTGATTCTGATACAAATACTGATGGTCCGTCCGATCAGTTTGCTATCACAGACACCTATCAGATTCAATAGAAGAATTAGGGTTAGGGGACCCTCGAGGGGCCCACAAGTCAGTTGCGCCCCCCGGGGGCTCGCCCTAGAGGCTTGTGGCCTCCTCGGGACTTTTCTGGCCCTCTCCCCAAGTCTTTTGGGTGTCTTCTGGTCCAAGAAATATCATCGTAAAGTTTTATTCTGTTTGGACTCCGTTTGATATTCCTTTTCTGTAAAAGTCAAAAACAAGGAAAAAAAACAAAAAATGTCATTGGGCTCTAGGTTAATAGGTTAGTCCCAAAAATAATATAAAATAGCATATTAATGCATATAAAACAGCCAAAATAGATAATATAATAGCATGAAACAATCAAAAATTATGGATACATTGGAGACGTATCAAGCATCCCCAAGCTTAATTCCTGCTCGTCCTCGAGTAGGTAAATGATAAAAACAGAATTTTTGATGTGAAATGCTACCTAACATATTTATCAATGCAATTTTCTTTATTGTGGCAAGAATATTCAGATCCATAAAAACAATAATACTTCAAACATACTAATAAAGCAATCATGTCTTCTCAAAATAACATGGCCAAAGAAAGTTATCCCTGCAAAATCATATAGTCTCGCTATGCTCCATCTTCATCACACAAAGTATTTCATCATGCACAACCCCGATGATAAGCCAAGCAATTGTTTCATACTTTTGGTGTTCTCAAAAATTTTCAACTTTCACGCAATACATGAGCATGAGCCATGGATATAGCACTATAGATGGAATAGAATATGGTGATTATGGAGAAGACAAAAAGAAGGAGAAAGTCTCACATCCACTAGGCAAATTAATGGGCTATGGAGATGCCCATCAATTGATATCGATGCAAGTGAGTAGGGATTGCCATGCAACGGATGCACTAGAGTTATAAGTGTATGAAAGCTCAAAAAGAAACTAAGTGGGTGTGCATACAACTTGCTTGCTCATGAAGACCTATTGCAATTTGAGGAAGCCCATCATTGGAATATACAAGCCAAGTGCTCTAATGAAAAAAATCCCACTAGTATATGAAAGTGAAAAAATATAAGACTCTCTATCATGAAGAACATGGTGCTATTTCAAAGCACAAGTGTGGAAAAAGGATAGTAACATTGTCCCTTCTCTCTTTTTCGCCCTCTTTTTTTTGTTTGGGCTTCTTTGTCCTCTTTTTTATTTGGGCTTCTTTGGCCTCTTTTATTAATTTTTAAAGTCGGGAGACTCATCCCAACTTGTGAGGGAATCATAGCTTCCATCATCTTTTCCTCACATGGGACAATGCTCTAATAATGATGATCATCACACTTTTATTTACTTATAACTCAAGAATTACAACTCGATACTAGGACAAAATATGACTCTATATGAATGCCTCTGGCGGTATACCGGGATGTGCAATGATCAAGAGTGACATGTATGAAAAATATGAACGGTGGCCAGGCCACAAATACTATGCCAACTAAATGATCATGCAAAGCAATATGACAATGATGGTATGTATCATAATAAAACGGAATGGTGGAAGTTGCATGGAAATATATCTCGGAATGGCTATGGAATTGCCATAATAGGTAGGTATGATGGCTGTTTTGAGGAAGGGTATATGGTGGGTTTAATGCACCGGCGGAAGTTGCGCGGTACTAGAGAGGCTAGCAATGGTGGAAGGGTGAGAGTGCGTATAATCCATGAACTCAACATTAGTCATAAAGAACTCACATACTTATTGCAAAAGTTTATTAGACATAAAAACAAAGTACTAATACGCATGCTCCTAGGGGGATAGATTGGTAGGAAAAGACCATCGCTCGTCCCCGACCGCCACTCATAAGGAAGACAATCAAAGAATAAATCATGCTCCGACTTCATCACATAACGGTTCACCATACGTGCATGCTACAGGAATCACAAACTTTAACACAAGTATTTCTACCAATCCACAATTACTCACTATCATGACTCTAATATCACCATCTTTATATCTCAAAACAAATGCAAGGAATTAAACTTCTCATATATTCAATGCTCTTTATATGAAAGTTTTTATTATATCCCTCTTGGATGCCCATCATATTAGGACTAAATTCATAACCTAAGCAAATTACCATGCTGTTTAAGACTCCCAAAATAATATAAGTGAAGCATGAGAGTTCAACAATTTCTATAAAATAAAACCACCGCCGTGCTCTAAAAAGATATAAGTGAACCACATAGAGTATTCTAATAAATTCACGATTAAAGCGTGTCCCTCTCAAAAGGTGTGTACAGCAGGGATGATTGTGGCAAACTAAAAAGCAAAGACTCGTATCATACAAGACGCTCCAAGCAAAACACATATCATGTGGTGAGTAAAAATATA
Organism: Thinopyrum elongatum; assembly: GCA_011799875.1. NCBI lineage: Eukaryota > Viridiplantae > Streptophyta > Magnoliopsida > Poales > Poaceae > Thinopyrum > Thinopyrum elongatum. Next base: position 20,074,953 of record CM022299.1, on the reverse strand, counting down.
GCCTCAAGTAAATTTACCAATGGATTGAAGACGAAAGAGGGGATGCCATCCGGGGCATCCCCAAGCTTAGATGCTTGTTTCTCCTTTAATATTACCTTGGGGTGCCTTGGGAATACCCAAGCTTAGGCTCTTGCCACTCCTTATTCCATAGTCCATCAAATCTTTACCCAAAACTTGGAAACTTCATAACACAAAACTCAACAGAAAACTCATAAAATCCGTTAGTATAATAAAAGAAATCACCACTTTACGTACTATTGTGAACTCATTCTAAATTTATATTGGTGTTATATCTACTGTATTCCAACTTCTCCATGTTCCATACCCCCCGATACTACCCATAGATTCGTCAAAATAAGCAAAGAACACATAGAAAACATAATCTGTCAAAAACAGAACAGTCTGTAGTAATCTGGAAATTTCGTGTACTTCTGTAACTCCAAAAATTCAGAAAAATTAGAAAAATTTAGGAAATTTGTATATAAATCTTGTGTAAAAAATTCAGATCAAAAGCACGTTTCTGTGATTTTCTATATTTCTAGCAATGAGCGCAAAAGTTTATGTTTTTCAGGAAGATCAAATCAACTATCACCATAGACCACCCCAATGGTCTTACTTGGCTCAAACACTAATTAAAACACCAAAACAGAATTATTACAGAGGTAATAATGTGTATTTATTTAAAAACAGAACAAAAAACAAAAAACACAAAAATAAAATTGGGTTGCCTCCCAACAAGCCCTATTGTTTAACGCCCCTAGCTAGGCATAAAACATAGATCTAGGTATTGTCATCTTTGGTATTCAATCCATAAGTAGCCCTCATAATAGATTCGTATGGCAACTTAATTTTCTTTCTTAGAAAGTGTTTCATGCCCTTCCTTAATGAAAATTGAAATCTAATGTCTCCTTCTTTCATATCAATAATTGCACCAATCTTTCTAAGGAAAGGTCTACCAAGAATAATAGGACATGTAGGATTGCAATCTATATCAAGCACAATAAAATCTACGGGCACATAATTCCTATTTGCAAAAATAGGAACATCATTAATCCTTCCCATAGGTTTCTTAATAGTGGAATCCGCTAGATGCAAATTCAAAGAACAATCATCAAATCTATGGAAACCTAGCACATCACATAAAGTTTTCAGAATAGTGGAAACGCTAGCACCTAAATCACACAAAGCATTGCACCCATAATCTTTAATTTTAATCTTAATAGTAGGTTCCCACTCATCATAAAGCTTTCTAGGGATAGAAACTTCCAATTCAAGTTTTTCTTCAAATGATTTCATCATAGCATTAACGATATGTTTAGTAAAAGCTTTATTTTGATTATAAGCATGAGGTGAATTAAGCATGGATTACAACAAGGAAATACAATCAATCAAAGAAAAATTATCATAATTAAAGTCCTTGAAATCCAAAAGAGTGGGTTCATCGCTACTTAAAGTTTTGGCCTCTCCAATCCCACTTTTATCAAGTTTTTCATTAAGATCTTCACCCTCCAAATTATTGGGACGCGTTCTAGCTAAGGTTGACTCATCTCCAGTCTATATTAGCAAAAAAAGATTCAATAGGAGTCACACCAATCACTTTAAGATCTTCATCATTATTTAAACATTCCGGTTTAGTGGCCATCTTATTTACCAAAATGGTTTGCTTATCGGAAACTTGGCCTACTAAATTTTCAATATGAGCAAATTGAGATTTAAGACCATATATTTCCTCAGTAACATCATCAAGCTCTTTATTAACATACTCCATCATAGTTTTTTGTTCCTTAAGTTCGTTCTTAAAGAAACTATTATGCTCAAATTGTAAGGACATGAAGCTTTTTGTATTATTTTCAATTTCTTCCAACTTTCTATATTAAAAATCAAGGCTCTTAGGTTGAGCCATGAAGGCAAGCAAGCAATCTAGCACACAAGCAAACGGAAAGCAAACGAAAAGATGAACGAAAGAAGGGCGAATAAAAAGTCAAATATTTTTGTATTTTTCTTAAAATGTTTTAGAAGTGGGGGAGAGGAAAACGAGAGGCAAATGGAAAATAATGTAAGTGCAAGAGACGAGAGTTTATGATGGGTACTCGGTAGGCTTGATGTAGAACCTCAACGGCAACGGCGCCAGAAATTCTTCCTGTTACTTCTTGAGCTTGCGTTGATTTTTCCCTTGAAGAGGAAAGGGTGATGCAACAAAGTATAGATAAGTATTTCCCTCAGTTAAGAACCAAGGTATCAATCGAGTAGGAGGCACAAGCAAGTCTCCAATATATGCACCTGAACAAACTAACAAACACTTGCACACAACACGAAAAAGGGGTTGTCAATCCCTTCACGGTCACGAAAAAGAGAGAGATCTAATAGAGATATGTATAAAAGATAAAAAAAGAGCAAACTAAAGTAAATATAAATAAATTACAGCAAGGTATTTTTGGTTTATAGATCTGAAAATATAAGATGGAAAATAGACCCGAGGGCCACAGGTTTCACTAGAGGCTTCTCTCTTGAAAGAAAACATATGGTGGGTAAACAAATTACTGTCGAGAAATTGATAGAAAAGCGCATAATTATGAAGACATCTAAGGCAATGATCATGAATATAGGCATCACATCTGTGACAAGTAGACCGAAACGATTCCGCATCTACTACTATTACTCCACACATCGACCGACTCCTGCCTGCATCTAGAGTATTAAGTTCATAAGAACAGAGCAACTCTTTAAGTAAGATGACATGATGTAGAGGGATAAACTCAAGCAATTTGACATAAACCCCGTCTTTTTTCCTTGATGCCAACAATACAATACGTGCCTCGCTATCCTTCTGTCACTGGGTGTCGGGGAAACGACACCTATGGGATCGGGTGGATCCCTTCTACGGTTTGGCAGGGAGGAGGGGTGCACGAAGAGCAGATCTAGAGATCAACACGAGGGATCTTTACCCAGGTTCGGGCCACTGAGAAGCGTAAAACCCTAGTCCTGCTTGGTGTGTATATTATGTGTTCTTGAGCTTCGGCTAGCTGCATGCAAGTTGGGCCGTAGAGTCCAAAAAGTCCGAATCCTTCTACAGTATGCCTTGGGTCTCCTTTTATACGTCCAAGGGGCTACCACAGTGGCACACAGGAGGTGTAAAGTGCTACAGTGCACGTGCTTATCTCTGGTGTCTTAGGACAAGCGCATTAAATGCGCTGCTTACAGGCCCCCCCTAACTTTATCGGGGACGGAAATAGAGCCCGTCCCATCCGTTGCCGCCTCACTCCGTCCTGACACGCAACCAAGATGACGAGGCATGCGAGTGCCAAGCTGACTGGCTAGCCGCTGTGCTGGAGCGGTGGCAGGATCTTCACAAAGATCTGCATGCCGCCACACAGGTGCTCGCAGGTGGTGCTGGATGGGGAATACCACGAGAAGTGGGATGAGTGGCGGAGCAGGTGGTGCTGGATCACAGAGGAGGAGCAGCACCTGTTCTGTTCACTCCGGCAAACGAAGCAGACCCGTGGCGGCGATTGGAGCGCTCTCGACCCTCAGGACGCGAAGCTCACTATCGCTGTCAACAGGATTCATCGCCTCAAGGCTGCCGAGCTCACCGTGGAAATGGTGGGCGCCGATTTCCTCCGTCGCCGCATTGCCCCTTTGCAGAACAAGGGGAGACCAGCCTGGGATTTCTGGAATGCGGCGGACATCATGAGGCTGCGCCCCGGCCTAAACAACAACTGGACGGTCCTTCAGCACACGGCCCTCTGTCACAAGCTGTTTAGGCCAGACGGCGTGTTCAAGCTGCCAGCAAGCATCGTCCCTCTGTGCAACAACTCTGCGCTGAACTCGATCATCGCTATGATGCCGGTGTTCAATGCTCACGGCCTTGACCAAACCTGGGTTGAGCCATCCGCGGAGCGAGCACAAGAGTTCTTTGACAACTTGTCGGAGAGAACCATTCGGGAAGAACCGCGCCTCATCCGCGAGACCACTGACGAAGAGTTGGCGTACATCGCCAGCAGGGCGGAAGAGCTGGCCCTTGCCGGGGAGGCCGGCAACGTTGGCTTCATGGGAGAAGATGCGGATGCAGAGGAGGACCCCGCCAAGCAGGAGGAACCTGCCGGAGGGCATAGTAGCGCAGATGCCAGGGGCTCACTCACCGAAGAAACAGCTGAAGAGACTGATGAAGTGGAGCCCCCAATGCCAAAGAAGAAATGCGTCCTCCGGCGAGCCAGTCCAGCAGCCCTCCTCATCCGAAGAAGTTCCCGGCAAGGGGCCGGCCGGCAAGGCTGCGGAGCAGCAAGGTGTTCGACAAGAAACCAGGCACCAGACAAGGGCGGCGGCAAAGAAGGCAGCGGGGGTGGCGAGCTCACATCAGGCTGCCGCTCCCGCCACAATCAAGCGGCCCAGGTCCCCTTCCAGATCCCCTCAAGTGGACACCACAGCAGAGGTCAACTTCGACCTCTCCTCCTTCAACCTGAGGAGGGAAAAGGGGCCAAAAGAAGGAGATGAGTAAGTATCTTGCCGCTTTCTATATGTCTTGGGTCTCTGATTTGCTTCATCTTATCTTAATTCCGCCCTGGCCCGTCCCCGCAGAGACACGGAAACGTTGGTGCAGAGGATGGCGAAGAAGGCCAAGACCTCAACGGGCGACGAGCCCCCGGCAAGCTCCTTAGGTGTGCCGGAGATGATTAGAATCAGCTCGGATTCTAGCCCATGACGCAGCCCCCAGCCCAGCCCCCAGCGTGAGTCTGTTACTCATTTCCCGCTGGCGGGCGTCGGGGTGTGTATCTTTGCTGCTAATCTTGCCGGGTTTGCAGGAGAAGGACAGCAACAGGAGGGACCACTGAAGGCCACCCCCAACATGCCACCTCCGTCGACCACACTGCCCAGGGAGGGGTCCCTGGCAAGGGATTCCACCGACGAGCCCCCCCTCGTGGAGGAGGGGCCGGAAGGCACGGGCGCTGGCGGTCCTACGCCGGTGACAAAAGTTGCCGGGGAGGGAAATGCTTCCCAACAAATCGTCATGGGTAAGCCGCCTGCTTCCTGGCATTCGTCATTATTCATCATTTTGAGCTCCACCCCTGGCTTCATCTTGTTTCTCCTTCTTGGCCTCCAGATCCCTCCTTGGCGGATCAGATGGATGTCAACGCCATCATCGAGGAGACCTCCAAGGACGCTGCCGTCGAGGCCGCCAAAATCACTGCTGATGAGGCCGCCAAGGGGTCTGCTGGGGAGGCCGGTAAGGGGACTGGCGACCGTACTGATGGCATCCCTGCCGCAGGAGCGCCTGGTGCTACATCAGACCCGGGGTCCTCAGCCGCTAGGGAGACAGTGGTTGAAGACCAACCGTCAGCTTCTGAAGCCCCCACCCCAAGCAGATACCTGAAGATTGGCGATAATCTGTTCGTCAGCATCCCGGGGATGGCAAGCACTAGAGCACCAACCGAGTGGGAGGCTTTCGACGAAGAAGTCATCGCTGCTGCCGGGCTCAAGGTCGTCGACGAGCCGAGCGCCAGCAGCAGTGGATCCAAAGAACACCAGGTCCTCCAGGCCATGAGCGACAACTTCCAGAAGCTCTAGGCGCTCCACCGTGCTCGAAGGAGAAACTGGACTCCACGGCAGGGGTTGCCGTCGCGGCGGAGGCAGACTTCCAAAAGCGCATCGAGCAGACGCAGGTCTGGTTCGCCGAGGCCCGGCAAGAGCTGAGGATTGGCTAGGAGGAGCTAGGCCAACGTTGGGACGAGCTCCTCCTGAAGCAGTCCGATATTGAGAAGGCACAAGAGGAGGCCGCTGCACAGGCTGCCAAGGAGGACGCCAGTCTAAGGCAGCGCCGTATTCTGCTTGACGCCCAAGAAGAAGACCTCGCCGCTCACGAGAAGGCGCTTGCCGCCAAGCTCCACGGCAAGGACGAAGAAATTGAGAAGCTTGTCGCGCAGCGGACCCAGGAGCTAGAGCAGAAACAAAAAGACACACTCGACGCTCTGGTCCTGGATCATGCCGGCAAGCTGAAGGAGGCCGTCAACGCTGCCGAAGCCGCAGGGGCCGCCAAGAACGAGCTGGCCGGCAAGGTGGAGAAACTGGAGGCGGAGCTGGAGAAGCACCACAAGGAGGTCTCGAAGCTAAAGAGTGATAGAGACAAAACTGTCCACACCTTGGCGGAGCTACTAGTCGCCATATCTGACAAGACCAAGCTGGTCTCCGAAGCCAACGACTCCATTGCTGATTTGAAGCTGAAGTTGACCACTCTGGAGGAATCCCTTAATGGCAGCAGGGCTCGTGAGAAGACCCTGGCCAAGGACCTCAGGAATGAGAAGCTGCTGCTTGAGAGCGCCGCCGCCACGCACAATCATTACGTAGAGGGCGTGAATCTCTGGACTACATGCCTCATCGACGCCGCGGAGAGGCTCACCATGCAGCTGTCCATCATGGGGATGCCGAACTTCAGGTTCTCCCATGACAGTGGGATTTCTGAGAGCGCCAGGCTGACCATGTTCTTCGAGGCCGTCAACGAGGCTCTGAAGCTGCTCCACTCCAATCGAGCCACCCAACTGGCCAGCGAGTCCCGCAAGCTTTGCCGGGGCGTCCTCCTCAAAGTGCTCACCAAGGTGGCGTACAGGAACCCTGGCCTCAACCTGAGCCAAGACAGCTTGCCGGCGGATGTGGACCGCAGGGCGCTTGAAGAGCTTGTCGCGCCCATCGTCAGCATGGTTGACCAAGTCAAGAGGGTAGAAGGCCAGCGCCGGGACTAGCCGCTCCGCTTTGTCTTGCCGCCGTGAACTTGTACCCAAGACGAATTTATCTTAAGTTAGAACTGCGGCAACCAACGATGTAATACAACTTGCTGCGTTTCCGATTGAATGCATGCTATCTTCCTTGTTCGATTCCTCCTCGTATGGCATACACCCCACGCTTTTTTGGAAGGGCTTGCCGGTGCGCGCACCCTTGCCGCAAGCGCTTTGAGGAACAGGTCCTTCGCCGCCTGCTGGGGGTGTCGCCGCCAGCAAGACACCTTGCCTCTCTTAGTGCAGCCACTTGAACTGCTGAGCGGACTCGAAACAGAGCAAGGGCGCAACCAAATGCGATGAGGTTCCTTTGCGTGCAGGTTTTCCATACAAGAAACGAAACCATTCGAGGGAAATAACGTTACATTTAAAAGAAAATCACTCAAGGTTTCACAACTTAGCTTTTTTGTTGTTGTACCCTTTCCCGCAAGTTGCCACTTCGAACGTCGCCTGCTGGCGCGCACACTCTCTATCCCCCCCAGCAAACTTGTATGCAAGGGAACGTTCTGTCCTTTGAGAAAAAGAAAGAAGAGAAAATAGGAGCATGGAACCTTGGCGGTTCATCAGTACTTGCTGGGAACGAACGTAGTATAATATCCTGGACAGGCATGCATATAAATAAACATGGAAATCAACAAGAACTTGTACATACGTAAACTTATTCAACTGCGCACAGGGTCTGTGCCTGGCTCTGTACATAGGGTTATATGCCTTGCCGGCAAGGCTAGTACAAAAGGGGGCGGCCGGGGGTCCCAGCAACCGCGCCTCATGGGTAAAACTTGCGAAGATGTTCTATATTCCAGGAGTTGCTCACTGGAATGCCATCTTCGGTCTCCAGGCGGACCGCATCGGGCCTGGTGACTCGTATCACCCGATAAGGGCCTTCCCACTTTGGCGTCAACTTATTGGAATTCTTAGCGGACTGAACACACCGAAGAACAAGGTCGCCTTCCTCAAGGCTTCGGGCATGAACCTTGCGGCTGTGGTAGCGGCGCAAGGCTTGCTGGTACCGCGTGGCTCGCACAGCAGCCTGAAGACGATCCTCCTCAAGGACCGTAGCATCATCTTGCTGCAACTGCTCTTGCTCAAACTCATCATAAGCGAGCACTCGAGGCGACCCATATGTGAGTTCTGTGGGGAGAACTGCTTCTGCCCCGTAAACCAGGGAGAAAGGTGTCTAGCCAGTGGCTCGATTTGGTGTAGTCCTGATTGACCAAAGGACCGCTGGCAACTCATCAATCCAGCGTCTTCCGCTCTTGTGCAGCCTGTTGAAAGTTTTCGTCTTGAGGCCCCGCAGCACTTCAGCATTTGCCCTCTCCGCCTGGCCATTGCTTCGCGGATGTGCAACAGAAGCAAAACAGATTTTGCTGCCAAGGTGCTGGATATACTGCATGAAGGTGGGGCTCGTGAACTGTGTGCCGTTGTCAGAGATGACGCTCTTTGGCACACCAAAACGGCAAACTAATCCTTTGAAGAATTTGACGGCTGATTGCGCTGTCACCTTTCTCACTGCTTCCACTTCTGGCCACTTTGTGACCATGTCAATTGCGACGTACAAGTACTCAAAGCCCCCGACTGCACGGGGAAAGGGGCCCAGTATGTCGAGCCCCCAGACCGAAAATGGCCAGGAAAGAGGGATCGTCTGAAGAGCTTGGGCTGGCTGATGAAGTTTCTTCAAATGGAACTGGCACGCCTCACACTTGGTTACCAGTGCAGTCGCATCCTGGAGGGCAGTGGGCCAAAAGAAACCTTGTCGGAATGCCTTGCCGGCAAGAGCTCTTGATCCTATCTGAGAGCCACATATGCCTCCATGTATCTCTGCCAACAGCTCCAATCTGTCCTACTGAGGAATGCACTTCAATTTCACGCCGTTCGGCCTTTTTCTGTATAGGACATCGTCCACAAACTGGTACATGTTAGACCGACGGGCTACTTTCTCCGCTTCTTCCTGTTCCTCGGGGAGTTCCCCTGTTTGGAGGAACCGAACGGTGTGCTGTGCCCATGCTGGAGCCTGGGGCTCGACGGCAAGGACTAAAGGCATGTCTTCTGCCATGGGAGCAGTTGTCTCTACGGCAAGGGCTTGAGGCCCCGCCGGGGCCGGTCGCCCCCCAGCAAGCTTGGCGTCGTCCCCGGCAACTTCCTTGCCGATGGCCCCTGGGAGCTCGGTGGGAAAGTACTTGCTGGGGCTCAACTTCCTTCGCTTATTCTGTCCTGCCGATGGTTTAACGGATGGCTGATTCAGTTGTAGCACAAAAGTTCCTGGTTCCGCAGGTAACTTGAGGGCAGCACATTTTGACAGGTCGTCAGCAATGCTGTTCTCTGCTCGAGGAACATGCTCTGCTTGCAGACCGTCAAAACACTCCTCCAACTTCCTCACTTCATCTATATAAGCTTCCATCAACAGGCTCTGATAATCTTTGTTAACCTTCTTGACAACAAGCTGCGAATCACCTGTGATGATGAGCTTCGTAATTCCAAGGTCTGCCGCGATCCTGAGACCAGCAAGCAGTCCCTCATACTCCGCAGTGTTGTTTGTTGATCTCTCCCGGGGAAAGTGCATCTGGAACACGTACTTGAGGTGTTCTCCGGTGGGGGCAATAAGTAGCACACCAGCACCGGTGCCTTGCAGTGAGAAAGCCCCATCAAAGTACATAATCCAGTCGCGGCTCGTTTCCTTGCCGGGGAGAGTGGTTTCTTGAATTTCCTCTTCAGGCGTTGAGGTCCATTCTGCTATGAATTCCACCAAGGCCCTGCTCTGAATCGTTGAAGTGCTTTCAAACCTGAGGCCAAAGCTTGACAGTTCCAACGCCCACTCCACAATCTTTCCAGTTGCATCTGGGTTGTGCAAGATCCATTGCAACGGGAAGCGAGTGATGACGGTGATCTCATGTGCCTGAAAGTAGTGGTGCAGCTTCCTCGAGGCCATAAGGAGGCCGAAGAGCAATTTCTGCACACCAGAGTATCTTGATCTACCCCCTTGCAAAAGGGAACTGACAAAATAAACTGGGTGTTGCACCATTTTCTTCTTCAGTGACACTCCATTTGCTTGCGCAGATCCCACCTTGCGGGCATCAGACTCTGCCGGGGGCCGTGCCTTGCCGGCACCAGGTCCTGTCGGGGGTCCTGCCTTGCCGGCAATAGACCCTGCCGGGGAGAGCTCCGGCTCATCATCCGACAGTCTTGCCACTGCCGTTGCTTCTTCATCAACTTCTCTCTGCGCCACTAGCGCAGCACTGACCACTTGATTCGTTGCCGCTAGATACAGCAACAACGGCTCTTGGGGCTTAGGCGCGACTAGTGTTGGCGTGGAGGAGAGGTACCTCTTTAAATCTTGCAGTGCTGCCTGCGCTTCCGGAGTCCATGTCATTGGACCTGCCTTTTTCAAGATCTTGAAAAAGGGTAGGGCACGCTCAGCAGATTTGGAGATGAACCTGCTCAAAGCAGCAACACAGCCAGCAAGCCGACATACATCTTTGACTCGTCTTGGTGCTTCAATCTGCTCAATTGCCTTGATCTTGTCGGGGTTCGCCTCGATCCCACGCTGAGACACAAAGAACCCGAGAAGCTTGCCGGATGGGACACCAAACACACATTTCTCAGGGTTGAGCTTGAGATTGATCTTGCGCAAATTTGCAAATGTTTCTTCCAGATCTTGTGTGAGCGTTGCCCTGTCCTTGGTTTTGGCCACTATATCATCCATATAAGCCTCCATATTTCTATGTAGCTGAGGCTCAAAACCAATTTGGACTGCTCTCGCAAACGTTGAACCAGCGCTTTTCAACCCGAAAGGCATTCGTATAAAACAATACGTACCACATGGGGTGATAAACGCGGTTTTCTCTTCATCTTCCTTCATCATGAAGATTTGATGGTATCCTGAGTAGGCGTCAAGGAACGATAGCAAGTCGCACCCGACAGTGGAGTCCACGATCTGGTCGATGTGCGGCAAAGGGAAAGGATCCTTTAGGCAGGCTTTATTGATATCTGTATAATCAATGCACAGCCTCCATTTCCCATTTGCCTTGCGTACCACCACCGGATTGGCCAACCACGTTGGGTGGAGCACTCCTCTAACCAAGCCTGCCGCTTCCAGCTTCCTAATCTCTTTAATGATGAACTCTTGCCGCTCCAAAGCTTGCTTCCTGACCTTCTGCTTGACGGGCCGCGCACGAGGACAGATAGCAGGATGGTGCTCAATCACCTCCCTGGGAACGCCGGGGATGTCAGATGCTTGCCATGCAAATGCATCGACATTTGCCTGCAGGAAGGTGATGAGCGCACCTTCCTATTTGCTGTCGAGGGTGGAGCTTATAGTAAAAGCCCCGCCCGTGCCGTCCTCCTTGACGGGCACCTTCTTAGTTTCTGGTGGTGCTGCCTTGGATTTCTTGCTCTTGCCGGTGGAGCTCTCTGGCACGTCCACGACGGGGGTGTAGCACTCCGAAGAGGCGCGCTTCCCGGAGTGGGTGCAAGAGGTCTTGCCGGTCTCTTCCCCCCCCCCCCCCCGAAGCTTCAGCGGCAGGAGCAAGTGCCTTGGCGGCAGCTGCTGCAACTGCCTCTCCGTAGAGTTGGTCAGCGCAGATGAGTGCGTCTTTCTAGTCGGAGTGGACAGTGATGATGCTCATTGGTCCGGGCATCTTCAACGTATTGTAAGCGTAATGTGATGCCGCCATGAACTTGGCCAGCGCCGGGCGGCCGAGGATCCCATTATAGGGCAAGGGGATGATGGCGACTTCAAAGACGATCTTCTTCGTCCTATAGTTTAGCTCGCCACCAAAGGTAACTGGTAGCGTAATCTTACCCTTTGGCTGACTCCTTCCTGGATTGATCCCTTGAAACGTGCCCGTCTCCTCGAGATCTCCATCAGGAATTTCCAGCCTCTTGATCACAGTGGGTGAGATCAAGTTCAGACCGGCCACACCATCAACTAACACTTTTGTCACCTTGAGGTTGCGTATTGTTGTTGAAACCAACAATGGAAAACACCCGACCGCTGTTATGCGATCAGGGTGGTCCTCAGTGTAAAAAACAATAGGCATGTTGGACCATTTCAGCGGCTTCTGGGCATCGAACGATGGCTCTGCCGCATTGATCTCACGCGCCCACTGTTTCAGTTGGCGGTGAGAGGCATGCAACGAGGCGCCACCATCGATGCACATGGCCTCCGTAGCTTTCTGGAACTCGTGCTCGCTAGATTCGTCGTCCTCATCATGATCATCATCTCCCTCTTTCTTGTCGCGGCCCCGAGCGGGCCTCTCTGGTTGCTTATCCTTGCCGCGGTGACCCCCTCGGCCGCCACGCTTCTTGCCGGACCCCTCAGCACCGTCCTGGCCCTTCTCCTTGTCTCGCCTGTCATACTCAGCTTTCTGCTTCTCTACAAGCTACTCAACTTGTCGGCAATTCTGGAGGTCATGGCCCTTGGTGCGATGGATCTTGCAATACTGCTTGTCGGAGCCCTCTGGCTTGTCGGCAACCGGCAAGGCCTGGCAGGCGGCGCACCCGGAACCTCCTTGCCGGGGTCGTCAACCTTGGCCTTCTTGGCGGTGCCGGGGTTGCCGGATTCCTCGACAGCAAGCACGGTTTTACCCTTGCGCTTCCTATTGCGCCGTCGGCCCTTCTTTGCCGGGGCGGCGGCGTCTTCATCTGCGGAGTCACTTTCTGTGCCGGCATCTTCGCCGGGGTACTTCCTCCCTTCTTCAGCCCGAGCACATCTGTCAGCCAAAACATAAAGCTCGGCAACATCCGTAATCTTGTTCATCGCCAGCTCTTCGCGCATCTTGCGGTTGCGCATATTCTGATGAAATGTGCTAACAACCGCGGCAGGATGAACATCTGGGATGTTGTACTGCACACGGCTGAATCTCTGTATGTATTTGCGCAAGCATTCAACATCTTTCTGGGGGATGATATGTAAATCACTTTCCTGGCCAGGAGCTTGGTGGCCTCCGGTAAAGCGCCAACAAACTCGTGGCACAGATCCGACCAAGAAGAGATGGAATCTACTGGTAGGTGCATCAACCACGGCCTGACGTTGGGCTTGAGTACCAACGGGAAGTAGTTGGCGAGTACCTTGTCGTCCTGAGCCCCGGCGGCTTGCATCGCAATGGTATAGATGCTCAGGAACTCCGACGGGTGAGCCTTGCCGTCGTATTTCTCTCCGACCTCAGGCATGATCGTGCGATGGGTGGGCCACTGGAATCACCGCAGCCCACGGGTAAAAGCTGGACAACCCACCTCGTAAGGTAAGTTATCAGAATCCCCCGGCGCAGGCCGATCTATAGTGGGGCCAGCGCGCCTATCAGACAGATGGCGCGCTTCCCGTCGCCGCTCGATTGTGGTTCGAGCGACTTCTTTGACTCGCTCTCGAAGGACTTGACGTTGATCGTAGCGGGCTCATGGGTCGGACGACGCTGTGGAACCGTTGTCACAGGTCTCGACCCGACGAGCCGGCGGCTGCTGTTGCTGCCATGGAGGAGGAGAGTGCACTGTGGTCGCAGCACCTCCGATCCTTCCGCCTTTGGCACGCGCCGGCTCAACACAGTGCCGGCACGAGGGCCCCGCCTGCTGCGGTCCATCTTTATTGGCGAAGCCAACGAGGCTCCGTATGGTGGCTCTCCACTCGTCGAGCTTCTCCGCAGCAGGAAAGAAATCTAGAAGTAGCTGTACACGCGCCAACGCTTCCGTTGGCGTGGGTGGCGGCGACAGCTACGTGGATCGTGAGGCGCTCTGACTTCTAACCACATTAGAAGGAGCTCTATCACGGTCCTGTGGCCACACGCCGTTTCCGCCAATGTCTTGGCGTGCATGCCGGCCCGGCGCATCTTGAGAATGATGCAAAGGGGCCCTTCCATGGGAACACTCGTGATCACCCACACCGCGGCGCTGCTCGTCGCGCACGACCTAGGAAGGCCGCGGCGCATGCGCCGGCGGGGGCATCTTGGAGGTCGTCCTTCCGTCCCTGGGGTTCACCGCGCCGCCCATAGACAGCACAGCCCCATCCCTGGACCTGGCGACGTGCGGGTCGTCGCCGCTCACGTGGTTCCGCTCGCCGGAGCGTCGTGGAAGCCCGTGGCCTCCACCCACGTCCATCACGTCATCCGTCCCCGCCGGTGCGGGCAGATCGACCGGGGATGAACCAATCGCCATGATGCTCTTTCTCTTTGGAGACATGACGATCAAGATGTTGAAGAAGTCGACGCGCTGACGCCTAGATCAGGTTCGCACAATCTCAATCCCCCTACCTGGCGCGCCAAAGATGTTGGGGAAACGACACCTATGGGATCGGGTGGATCCCTTCTACGATTTGGCAGGGAGGAGGGGTGCACGAAGAGCAGATCTAGAGATCAACAAGAGGGATCTTTACCCAGGTTCGGGCCGCTGAGAAGCGTAAAACCCTAGTCCTGCTTGGTGTGTATATTATGTGTTCTTGTGCTTCGGCTAGCTGCATGCAAGTTGGGTCGTCGAGTCCAAAAAGTCCGAATCCTTCTACAGTATGCCTTGGGCCTCCTTTTATACATCCAAGGGGCTGCCACAGTGGCACACAGGAGGTGGAAAGTGCTACAGTCATGTGCTTATCTCTGGCGTCTTAGGACAAGCGCATTAAATGCGCTGCGTACGTGCCCCCCTAACTTTATCGGGGCCGGAAACAGAGCCCGTCCCATCCGTCGCCGCCTCACTCCGTCCTGACACGCACCCAAGATGACGAGGCATGCGATTGCCAAGCTGACTGGCTAACCGCTGCGCTGGAGCGGTGGCAGGATCTTCACGAAGATCTGCATGCTGCCACGTAGGTGCTCGCCAGGTTGGCTGGCTTATTGCTGTGCCGGGACGGTGGCAAGGCAGTTGAGCCTTGTCGTGTGTGAGCCTTGCCGTGGCCTCGCGATTGTCCCCGGCAAGATCCTTGCCGGGGCCTCCCAGTTGTCCCCGGCAAGAGCCTTGCTGGGAAATCCGCTCTCTGGTCTTCACGAAGATCTGCATGCTACTACGCATGTGCCCCTGAGTCTTGGTCTTGACGTTGTCGATGGTGTTAGAGTACTCAACCTCAAGGGTGGTGTTCTTGTCAGTGCCTCACAAGTCGTCCCGGCAAGGATCTTGCCGGGGCCTCGCGAGCCGCCCCGGCAAGAATCTTGCCGGGGCTCCAGTTTGTCTTCTGCTCCCTAGTTACTGGCTTGGACGCCATCTTCGTTGTCTTGTATTCTGTCTCCAACTGCCCCCGCCAAGCCTTGCCGCAGGTGCGGCTACAACTGCCCGTGGACAAGTAAGGGGTACTAAAGGGCCCAAACTTTAGTACACCGACACTGGGTGAGGACACCACAAGATTGAACCCAAAACTAAGCACATCTCCCATTGCAAGAAAAACCAGTCTAGTTGGCAAAACCAAACCGATAGTTCGAAGAGAAATACAAAGATATCTTAATCATGCATAAAAGAGTTCAGAGAAGACTCAAATAATATTCATAGATAATCTGATCATAAATCCACAATTCATCGGATCTCAACAAACACACCGCAAAATAAGATTACATCGAATAGAACTCCAAGAACATCGAGGAGAACATTGTATTGAAGATCAAAGAGAGAGAAGAAGCCATATAGCTACTAGCTATGTACCCTTATGTCTGTGGTAAACTACTCATGCTTCATCGGAAGGGCAACAAGGTTGGTGTAGAAGCCCTCCATGATCGAATCCCCCTCCGACAGCGTGCCGAAAAAAGCCCCAAGATGGGATCTCAGGGGAACAGAGGCTTGCGGCGGCGGAGTAGGATTTTGGTGGACGCTTCTGATGTTTGGGGAATATTTGAGAATATATAGAGCTGGAATTAGGGTTAGGGGTGTTGGGAAACGTAGCATGCAATTTCAAAAAAAAAATTCCTACGCTCACACAAGATCTATCTAGGAGATGCATAGCAACGAGAGGGGGAGAGTGTGTCTACGTACCCTCATAGACCGAAAGCAGAAGCGTTTGACAACGCAATTGATGTAGTCGAACTTCTTCTCGTTCCGACCGATCAAGCACCGAACGTACGGCACCTCCGAGTTCTGCACACGTTCAGCTCGATCACGTCCCTCGAACTCTTGATCCAGCAAAGTGTCGAGGAAGTAGATGAGTTTCGTTAGCATAACGGCATGGTGACGGTGATGGTGAAGTGATCCGCGCAGGGCTTCCCCTAAGCACTACGAAGATATGACCGAGGGTGTAATATGTGGAGGGGGGCGCCGCACACGGCTAACAATTTTTGGTGCGAGTTCTAGGCGCCCCCTCCCCATGTATATATAGGTGGGAGGGGAGGGGAGCAGCCTTTGGTGCACCAAGTAGGAGGAATCTTACTTGGGGTTCCTATTCCAATTCGCCCCCCTTCCTTTTACCCGAGGGGGGAAAAAGGGAAGACAGGGAGGGAGGAAGGAAAGGGGGGGGGGGGGGGGGGGGGGGGGGGGGGCTGAACCCCCTCTTCCTTCTCCCACTCGGCCTCCTTCCTTAGGGGGGGCACCCCACCCCTAGTGGGCTGGTGTGCTGCCCTCTTATGGCCCAGAAGTCCCATTATTCCCCTGGGGTCTTCCGGTAACCCCCCCGGTAGTCAAATAAATACCCGATACACTCCGGAACACTTCCGGTGTCCGAATACTATCATCCTATATATCAATCTTTACCTCTCGACTATTTCGAGACTCCTCATCATGTACGTGATCTCATCCGGGACTTCAAACAATACTCCGTCACCAAATGACATAACTCATATAATACAAAATTGTCATCAAACGTTAAGCGTGCGGACCCTACGGGTTCGAGAACTATGTAGACATGACCGAGACACCTCTCCGGTCAATAACCAATAGCGGAACCTGGATGCTCATATTGGCTCCTACATATTATACGAAGATCTTTATCGGTCGAACTGTAATGACAACATACGTTATTCCCTTTTGTCATCGGTATGTTACTTGCCCGAGATTCGATCATCGGTATCTTCATACCTATTTCAATCTCGTTACCAGCAAGTCTCTTTACTCATTCCATAATACATCATCCTGTGACTAAGTCACTTTGCTTGCAAGGCTTCTTATGATGTGCATTACCGAGAGGGCCCAGAGATACCTCTCCGATACTCGGAGTGACAAATCCTAATCTCGATCTATGCCAACCCAACAGACACCTTCGGAGATACCTCTACATCATCTTTATAATCACCCAGTTATGTTGTGACGTTTGATAGCACACAAGGCATTCCTCTGGTATCCGGGAGTTGCATAATCTCATAGTCGAAGGAATATGTATTTGACATGAAGAAAGCAGCAGCAATAAAACAGAACGATCATTATGCTAAGCTAACGGATGGGTCTTGTCCATCACATCATTCTCCTAATGATGTGATCCCGTTCATCAAATGACAACACTTGTCTATGTTTAGGAAACTTAACCATCTTTGATTAACGAGCTAGTCTAGTAGAGGCTTACTAGGGACACAGTGTTTTATCTATGTATCCACACATGTATCAAGTTTCCGGTTAATACAATTCTAGCATGAATAATAAACATTTATCATGAATAAGGAAATACAAAATATCAACTTTATTATTGCCTCTAGGGCATATTTCCTTCAGTCTCCCACTTGCACTAGAGTCAATAATCTAGATTACATTGTAATGATTCTAACACCCATGGAGTCTTGGTGCTGATCATGTTTTGCTCGTGGAAGAGGCTTAGTCAACGGGTCTACCACATCCAGATCCGTATGTATTTTGCAAATCTCTATGTCTCCCTCCTTGACTTGATCACGGATGGAGTTGAAGCATCTCTTGATGTGTTTGGTTCTTTTGTGAAATCTGGATTCCTTCGCCAAGGCAATAGCTCCAGTATTGTCACAAAAGATTTTCATTGGACCCGATGCACTAGGTATTACACCTAGATCGGATATGAACTCCTTCATCCAGACTCCTTCATTTCTGTTTCCGAAGTAGCTATTTACTCTGCTTCACACGTAGATCCTGCCATGATGCTCTGCTTGGAACTGCACCAACTAACAGCTCCACCATTCAAAATAAATACGTATCTGGTTTGTGACTTAGAGTCATCCGGATCAGTATCAAAGCTAGCATTGACGTAACCATTTACGACGAGCTCTTTATCACCTCCATAAATGAGAAACATATCCTTGGTCCTTTTCAGGTACTTCAGGATGTTCTTGACCGCTGTCAAGTGATCCACTCCTGGAATACTTTGGTACCTCCCTGCTAAACTTATAGCAAGGCACACATCAGGTCTGGTAAACAGCATAGCATACATGATAGAACCTATGGCTGAGGCATAGGGAATGACTTTCATTTTCTCTCTACCTTCTGCAGTGGTCGGGCATTGAGTCTTACTCAACTTCACACCTTGCGACACAGGCAAGAACCCTTTCTTTGACTGATCCATTTTGAACTTCTCCAAAACTTTATCAAGGTATGTGCTTTGTGAAAGTCCTATTAAACGTCTCGATCTATCCCTATAGATCTTGATGCCCAATATATAAGCAGCTTCACCGAGGTCTTTCATTGAAACACTCTTATTCAAGAATCCTTTTATGCTATCCAGAATTCTACATCATTTCCAATCAACAATATGTCATCCACATATAATATTAGAAATGCTACAAAGCTCCCACTCACTTTCTTATAAATACAGGCTTCTCCGAAAGTCTGTATAAAACCATATGCTTTGATCACCTCATCAAAGCGTATATTCCAACTCCGAGATGCTTGCACCAGTCCATAGATGGATCGCTGGAGCTTGCACACTTTGCTTGCACACTTTGTTAGCACCTTCTGGTTGCGTCATATACAACTCTTCTTTAAGAAATCCATTAACGAATGCAGTTTTGACGTCCATTTGCCATATTTCATAATCATAAAATGCGGCAATTGCTAACATGATTCGGACGGACTTAAGCATCGCTACGGGTGAGAAAGTCTCATCATAGTCAACTCCTTGAACTTGTCAAAAACCTTTTGTGACAAGTCGAGCTTTGTAGATAGTAACATTACCATCGGTGTCAGTCATCTTCTTGAAAATCCATTTATTCTCTATGGCTCACCGATCATCGGGCAAGTCCACTAAAGTCCACACTTTGTTCTCATACATGGATACTATCTCAGATTTCATGGCCTCAAGCCATCTGTCGGAATCTGGGCTCATCATAGCTTCTTCATAGTTCGTAGGTTCACCTTGGTCTAGTAACATGACTTCCAGTACAGGATTCCCGTACCACTCTGGTGCGGATCGTGTTCTGGTTGACCTACGAGGTTCTGTAGTAACTTGATCTGAAGTTTCATGATCATCATCATTAGCTTCCTCTCTAGTTGGTGTAGGCATCAGGCGAACGGTTTTCTCTGATGAACTACTTTCCAATTCGAGAGAAGGTACGATTACCTCATCAAGTTCTACTTTCCTCCCACTCACTTCTTTCGAGAGAAACTCCTTCTCTAGAAAGGATCCATTCTTAGCAACAAAGATCTTGCCTTCGCATCTGTGATAGAAGGTGTACCCACCAGTTTCTTTTGGGTATCCTGTGAAGACACACTTCTCCGATTTGGGTTCGAGCTTATCAGGCTGAAGCTTTTTCACATAAGCATCACAACCCCAAACTTTAAGAAATGAAAGCTTAGGTTTCTTGGCAAACCACAGTTCATACGGTGTCGTCTCAACAGATTTAGATGGTGCCCTATTTAACATGAATGCAGCTATCTCTAATGCATAACCCCAAAACGATAGTGGTAAGTTGGTAAGAGACATCATAGATCGCACCATATCTAATAAAGTACGGTTACGACGTTCGGACACACCATTACGCTGTGGTGTTCCATGTGGCGTGAGTTGTGAAACTATTCCACATTGTTTTAAATGAAGGCCAAACTCGTAACTCAAATATTCGCCTCCACGATCAGATCGTAGAAACTTTATTTTCTTGTTACGATGATTCTCCACTTCACTCTGAAATTCTTTGAACTTTTCAAATGTTTCAGACTTGTGTTTCATCAAGTAGATATACCCATATCTGCTCAAATCATCTGTGAAGGTCAGAAAATAATGATACCCGCCGCGAGCCTCAACACTCATCGGACCGCATACATCGGTATGTATTATTTTCAATAAGTCAGTGGCTCGCTCCATTGTTCCGGAGAACGGAGTTTTAGTCATCTTGCCCATGAGGCATGGTTCGCAAGCATCAAATGATTCATAATCAAGTGATTCCAAAAGTCCATCCGCATGGAGTTTCTTCGTGCGCTTTACACCAATATGACCTAAACGGCAGTGCCACAAATATCTTGCACTATCATTATCAATTTTGCATCTTTTGGCATCAATATTATGAATATGTGTATCACCACGATCGAGATTCAACAAAAATAGACCACTCTTCAAGGGTGCATGACCATAAAAGATATTACTCATATAAATAGAACAACCATTATTCTCTGATTTAAATGAATAACCATCTCGCATTAAACAAGATCCAAATATAATGTTCATGCTCAACGCTGGTACCAAATAACAATTATTCAGGTCAAAAACTAATCCCGAAGGTAGATGTAGAGGTAGAGTGCCGACAACGATCACATCGACCTTGGAACCATTCCCGACGCGCATCGTCACCTCGTCCTTAGCTAATCTTCGTTTAATCCGTAGCCCCTGTTTCGAGTTACAAATATGAGCAACCAAACCAGTATCAAATACCTAGGCACTACTACGAGCATTAGTAAGGTACACATCAATAACATGTATATCAAATATACCTTTGTTCACTTTGCCATCCTTCTTATCCGCCAAATACTTGGGGCAGTTCCGCTTCCAGTGACCAGTCACTTTGCAGTAGAAGCACTCAGTTTCAGGCTTAGGTCCAGACTTGGGCTTCTTCGCGGGAGTAGCAACTTGATTGCCATTCTTCTTGAAGTTCCCCTTCTTTCCTTTGGCCTTTTTCTTGAAACTAGTGGTCTTGTTAACTATCAACACTTGATGCTCCTTCTTGATTTCTACCTTCGCAGCTTTGAGCATAGCGAAGAGCTGGGGAATTGTCTTTTCCATCCCTTTCATATTATAGTTCATCACGAAGCCTTTGTAGCTTGGTGGCAGTTATTGGAGAACTCTGTCAATAACACTATCATCTGGAAGATTAACTCCCAGCTGAGTCAAGTGGTTATGATATCCAGACATTCTGAATATGTGTTCACTGACAGAACTGTTCTCCTCCATCTTGCAGCTATAGAACTTGTTGGAGACTTCATATCTGTCAACTCGGTCATTTGCTTGAAATATTAACATCAACTCCTGGAACATCTCATATGCTCCATGACGTTCAAAACGTCTTTGAAGTCCCGATTCTAAGCCGTAAATAATGGCACACTAAACTATCGAGTAGTCATCAGATTGAGCTTGCCAGACATTCATAACATCAGCATCTACTCCTGCAGCAGGCCTTTCACCTAGTGGTGCATCAAGGACATAATTCTTCTGTGCAGCAATGAGGATATTCCTCAAATTACAGACCCAGTTCGTGTAGTTGCTACCATCATCTTTCAACTTAGCTTTCTCTAGGAACGCATTAAAATTCAAGGGAACAGTAGCACGGGCCATTGATCTACAACATAGATATGCAAAAACTATCAGGACTAAGTTCATGATAAATTAAGTTCAATTAATCAAATTACTTAAGAACTCCCACTTAGATAGACATCCCTCAAGTCATCTAAATGATACGTGATCCAAATCAAGTAAACCATGTCCGATCATCACGTGAGATGGAGTAGTCATCAATGGTGAACATCTCTATGTTGATCATATCTACTATATGATTCACGTTCGACCTTTTGGTCTCCAGTGTTCCGAGGCCATGTCTGTACATGCTAGGCTCGTCAAGTTTAACCCGAGTATTCTGCATGTGCAAAACTGTCTTGCACCCGTTGTATTTGAACATAGAGTCTATCACACCCGATCATCACGTGGTGTCTCAACACGACGAACTGTCGCAACGGTGCATACTTAGGGAGAACACTTATACCTTGAAATTTAGTAAAGGGATCATCTTATAATGCTACCGTCGTTCTAAGCAAAATAAGATGCATAAGGGATAACCATCACATGCAATCAAAATATGTGATATGATATGGCCATCATCATCTTGTGCTTTTGATCTCCATCTCCAAAGCATCGTCATGATCTCCATCGTCACCGGCTCAACACCTTGATCTCCATCGTTGCGTCGTGGTCATCTCGCCAACTATTGCTTCTACAACTATTGCTAACGCATAGTGATAAAGTAAAGCAATTACATGGCGTTTGCATTTCATACAATAAAGCGACAACCATAAGGCTCCTGCCAGTTGCCGATAACTTTTACAAAACATGATCATCTCATACAACAATGTATATCACATCATGTCTTGACCATATCACATCACAACATGCCCTGCAAAAACAAGTTAGACGTCCTCTACTTTGTTGTTGCAAGTTTTACGTGGCTACTACGGGCTTCTAGCAAGAACCGTTCCTACCTACGCATCAAAACCACAATGGTGATTTATCAAGTTTGCTGTTTTAACCTTCAACAAGGACCGGCCGCAGTCAAATTCGATTCAACTAAAGTAGGAGAAACAGACACCCGCCAGCCACCTTTATGCAAAACTAGTTGCAAGTCTGTTGGTGGAACCGGTCTCATGAACATGGTCATGTAAGGTTGGTCCGGGCTGCTTCATCCAACAATATCGACGAATCAAAATAAGACGTTGGTGGTAAGCAGTATGACTATCACCGCCCACAACTCTTTGTGTTCTACTCGTGCATATCATCTACTCATAGACCTGGCTCGGATGCCACTGTTGGGAAACGTAGCATGCAATTTCAAAACAAAAAATCCTACGCTAACGCAAGATCTATCTAGGAGATGCATAGCAACGAGAGGGGGAGAGTGTGTCTACGTACCCTCGTAGACCGAAAGCGGAAGCGTTTGACAACGCGGTTGATGTAGTCGAACTTCTTCTTGTTCCGACCGATCAAGCTCCGAACGTACGGCACCTCTGAGTTCTGCACATGTTCAGCTCGATGACGTCCCTCGAACTCTTGATCCAGCAAAGTGTCGAGGAAGTAGATGAGTTCCGTCAGCACAACGGTGTGGTGACGGTGATGATGAAGTGATCCGCGCAGGGCTTCGCCTAAGCACTACGAAGATATGACCGAGGGTGTAATCTGTGGAGGGGGGCGCCGCACACGGCTAACAATTGTTGGTGTGTGTTCTAGGCGCCCCCTCTCCATGTATATATAGGTGGGAGGGGGAGGGGAGCAGCCTTTGGCGCCCCAAGTAGGAGGAATCCTACTTGGGGTTCCTATTCCAATTCCCCCCCCCCCTTTCCTTTTACCGGAGGGGGGAAAAAGGGAAGAGAGGGAGGGAGGAAGGAAAGGGGGGGCCGAACCCCCTCTTCCTTCTCCCACTCAGCCTCCTTTCTTAGGGGGGGGGGCGCCACCCCTTGTGGGCTGGTGTGCTCCCCTCCTATGGCCCATAAGGCCCATTATTCCCCCGGGGGGTTCCAGTAACCCCCCCGGTAGTCCGATAAATACCCGATACACTCCGGAACACTTCCGGTGTCCGAATACTTTCATCCTATATATCAATCTTTACCTCTCGACCATTTCGAGACTCCTCGTCATGTCCGTGATCTCATACGGGACTTTGAACAATATTCGGTCACCAAATCACATAACTCATATAGTACAAAATCGTCATCGAACATTAAGCGTGCGGACCCTACGGGTTCGAGAACTATGTAGACATGACCGAGACACCTATACGGTCAATAACCAATAGCGGAACTTGGATGCTCATATTGGCTCCTACATATTCTACGAAGATCTTTATCGGTCGAACCGTAATGACAACATACTTTATTCCCTTTTGTCATCGGTATGTTACTTGCCCGAGATTCGATCGTCGGTATCTTCATTCCTAGTTCAATCTCGTTACCGGCAAGTCTCTTTACTCATTCCGTAATACATCATCCTATGACTAAGTCACTTTGCTTGCAAGGCTTCTTATGATGTGCATTACCGAGAGGGCCCAGAGATACCTCTCCGATACTCGGAGTGACAAATCCTAATCTTGATCTATGCCAACCCAACAGACACCTTCGGAGATACCTGTAGAGCATCTTTATAATCACCCAGTTACGTTGTGAAGTTTGATAGCACAAAAGGCATTCCTCTGGTATTCGGGGGTTGCATAATCTCATAGTCGAAGAATATGTATTTGACATGAAGAAAGCAGTAGCAATAAAACTGAACGATCATTATGCTAACCTAACGGATGGGACTTTTCCATCACATCATTCTCCTAATGATGTGATCCCGTTCATCAAATTACAACACATGTCAATGGTTAGGAAACTTAACCATCTTTGATTAACGAGCTAGTCTAGTAGAGGCTTACTAGGGACACAGTGCTTTGTCTATGTATCCACACATGTATCAAGTTTCCGGTTAATACAATTCTAGCATGAATAATTAACATTTATCATGAATAAGGAAATATAAAATAACAACTTTATTATTGCCTCTAGGGCATATTTCCTTCAAGGGGACCCTCGAGGGGCGCACAAGCTAGGGGCATGCCTTAGAGGCTTGTGGCCTCCTCGGGACTCTTCTGGCCCTCTCCCCAAGTCTTCTGGGTGTCTTCTGGTCCAAGAAAAATCATCATATAGTTTTATTCCGTTTGGACTCCGTGTGCTATTCCTTTTCTGTAAAAGTTAAGAACAAGAAAAAAACAGAAACTGGCACTGGGCTCTAGGTTAATAGGTTAGTCCCAAAAATAATATAAAATAGCATATTAATGCATATAAAACATCCAAAACAGATAATATAATAGCATTGAAAAATAAAATATATAGATACGTTGAAGACGTATCACCAACCACTAGGGAGAAGAGCGCTCGCGGATGAGCAGAAACATAGGGCTTTCTCTCCTGCAATTGAGAGGATGGAGTCGACCTCCGTGGAGGCCCAACCCTTGACGTCACATTGATGTGGTTGGGAGGGAGCGTGCTGGATTTGATGTGATGTCGCCTCTAACAACTGTGGCCCATACGCCGCCGCCTATCGCCCCTACAAAGAGCAGGAGTCCCTCAGTCCCTAATGTCAAGGGAATGGATGGGTCACCACTACATTCGATGAGAGAGCTTGAATTTGAAGGAGACATATCAATTCTAGTGAGGCCACTTGTGAAGTGTGTCCTTGGAATCCCTTCAGGCCCCATCCAAGTTGTAAGGGTTCTCGATTTGGATAATTGTCTCTACAATAAGTACTCCTGTAATAGCAGTGCAAAAAATGCAAAGACAGTGGCGAAAGAAATGTGCAGCATAACTGAGGAGGAACCATTTTGTATATCATTCATGATGGCGATACTTGCAATGTATCTAGCACCAAATACAACTCCGCTAGTCGACAGGTCCTTTCTAGGAGCTGCTCAACAGGTTGGGAACCTTAAACGTATGGATTGGTGCAATTTGGTTGCTGACTGCCTCTTCAAAAAAAAAAAATCTAATGACTGATCAAGTTTATTACCTATACTGAATTTTATTTTAGCGACCTTTTTAAGAAGTAATTTTTTAAAGTGGCATTTTATGTTTCAAGAGTACAATTAGTAACTTTATGCGTGTTCTGTTTCAAATAGGTACGTCGTCTAGATGAGTCTGTTTTTGCTCCTGTGCTTAATAGCACGCCAAATGGCAACACTGTTGAAGGTGGAAGCCGTGCTGATTCTGATACAAATACTGATGGTCTGGCCGATCAGTTTGCTATCACAGACACCGACCATAATAACAAGCATCGTCCCGTATCAGCTGAGCATGGCAATGCGACAACAACCCCTAACACAGCAAGCTCGGCCATTGTGCTTGTACCTGTTGTGTTAGATACGTCAGCTCAATCAGCAGGTACATAACCAGTTTCTATAGCCAGGTTATTAGAATTTGCATAAACATTTTTACCCCTTAATTACATGACTTGTCCTGATCGACATTCATCTGAATCACTGTATGTAAACATGCTATAAAGTATAAACTCTGTATTGTATTCTCATGACTCTGTTATTCTTGTACAAATCTCTAACATTCAGACAAAATTCTACCGTGTATTCATGTACTTTTCACAGTTGCAGCTCCGGGTTCCTCGACAGAACGCACAATATTTCCAGCAAGTGGCGAGCAATTGAAGGTATTCTGGATCTTCTTCTATACCGTATACTGCACAAGTTCGTCGATGCTTTTCACTTCACTCCCACGTGACTGTATTCTTTGAATTATGCAGAAGAAATATCTCTACGTCGTTATGGGTTCCAGCTCATGATGTGATGTGTTTGACTCCATGATTTCTTTGCAGATTACGGATGGGACGCAGGTTACTCCGAACGCCACCGTTGGAAGGAACAAGGGTTCCCCGTCGACGATGGAGAAGGACGATCCGAGTGCCAAGAAGTCTAAGGTGGAGCTGCCCAGCAATGGGCAAGTGAAGCGAGCCGGAGAAGTCACCTTGAAGATGGACATGAGTTTGCTTAATTGCCGCGTCTGCTCCCGCCCCATCAAGCCCCCTGTCTTCCAGGTTAATTTTCTTTCTACAATACTCGATCAATCTCTTGTTCCATTCACCCTGAGGTCTGAGGATGTCATTGTCAGTAACCAATACATTTTTTTGCAGTGCAATGCCGGGCATTTAGCTTGCGGCAGATGCCTCGCCGAGCTCCCCGGCGAACAGTGCCAGACGTGCGAGCACGGCGGTGGCTTTATCCGCTCCCCCACGATAGACGCTGTCATCTCGTCCTTGACGGTGATGTGCGGCCACGATAGCTGCGGGAGCGACGTCCCCTACAACGAGCTCGACGACCACCAGAGCAAATGCCAGCACGCGCCCTGCTTCTGCATGGAGCCTGGCTGTGGCTTCTTCGGTGCACCGCTGGCACTCCTAAGCCACATGGGTACCCTGCATGAAATGCCAGTGCACAAGGTCCATTATGGCAATGTTCACCAGCTCCGGCTGTCGGAGCGGCAGCCGCGGTGCCTGCTCCATGGGCAAGGGGACAGCAGCATGTTCCTCCTGGTCATGGGCGCACTGGGCGTGGCCACCGTCGTGTCTGTGGTGTGCATCAGAGCTGTAGCGTCATCATGGCCGCAGTACGCGGTTGAGCTTCGGGCAAATGGTCTGCCACCACCGAGCAGCATAGAAGGCAGCATTCTGTTGGACATGAAGCCAGTGACGAGCAGCACTAGGCCCGGCGAGGTCGCCGTGGTGCAGCTGCCGTCTTTCTTGGGGGTGCCGCCTACGTATCTGGCTGGTTCTGGGTCGTCCAAGGAGGTGTCTCTCGACGTCCGCATTGACAGGATATGATCCTGATCGTAACATACAGGTGGTCCTATGCTGTCTTCTTAAGCTCAGTTTGAACTGGACTAGTACGTTTTTTTTTTTTGACGTGAGGAGAGGACTAGTACATTGCTGCTAAGGAATGATGGGTCTTGGTTGCAATGCCAATGGGCGTAAGCAGCAAATTAAATATGTTTGCAGCTAGCTAGCACTCCAAATATGTTGCTTGATTGATCAGGATTTGGGTTACGTTTGCTCATTCTAATTATATTGTGATGTCTAGCTGCTTACAAAAACGTTGTTTCATCTTTTTGTGGTGCTATTAAGAGACATGGATATTATGATATTCATGCCATCTGCCCTAGTTTATAGGGTGCATGTTTGCTTGAGATATAAATGTGACCAAGATTTAGTCCATCGGTGTGGTTTATGTTATACAAAATTTATCTTCTCCATAGCATGCCATGGCCTATCATCCGCTTCAGTCCACCGATAGGATGAACGCAAGAAAACACAGAGTAGTGTGTGTGTTAACATGAGGCTGGTAAACGTGACCTCCCGTCGTACATCGTCGATCATTTGTCGGGTGATTTCCACTACACATGGCATTGATTACTAACTCGTGGAAGGTCTAAAGGAATCTTATTTGGTATACAGATCACAACCATGGACTTTGTTAGCTTTTTCAGTTGACGAATTTCGTGTCAAATTCCACCTCCGAAATAGAGCTAACATTTATACATGTAGCTGCCCAATACAAGGGTAAATCCGCCTTTCTCCGGGAATTGGTGGACCTTGCTAAGGATATCCCACACCCCATGCTTATTAGGAGAGGGGGTGGGGGGGGGGGGGGGGGGGGGGTCAAAATTTCACAAGGATACACATATGCGCATCCGTCTATAGCCGTCAATGCGTGTCATGTTCCGGAAACTTGTTTCCGCTGATAAGGCTGAAAAATAGATGAAAACTAGAAATCCCGTGAACACGACACAATATACTTATAGACTTCTAGTAATACTTTGTGCAACCATTCCTCTACGTTATGTTTCTGTACATTTTGTCCAGCTTCCCCAATTGTTCCAAACCTGTGCTTCTTTTCGTTCAGGTTGCTATTCATTGTATATGTTCAAATTTCTTCCTTAGTCCATCCGCCGCGAGACTAAGCAGCTTCACTCGAGTCGAGCAACGGGATAATCATTTAAAGGTTTGTCGTTGCAACTTCACAGCTCGAAGCGTCGGTACCAGAGACAGCTAGTGCCACCGTTCGGTAGTCGTTGCTCTCCCCTCTCGCCGTAGACAAGAAAACCCCTATGGAGTCGAACACAACGCATGAGATCTAGGAAAATTTGCACTATTTATAATTGTTTAGAATTTGTCTTATGTCATCGGAAGAGAATATTGTTATTATTGTGTGACCATTTGTGTTGTTGCGATTCATTTCTAGAATAATTATTATTCTATACCGCTATATATTCATTCAATTATAGTTACATGCGAGCAGATTGCAATTTTTTAGTCATGTAGAACAAGGTAGTATAATCTTCATGGCAATGTAGCTATGCAATTCCAAATTTTGCCATCCAAACATGTGAATTCGTATTCATGTCATTTCAGTTTCTCATTGACTTTGAATACCAGTGCAATTCAATTACGGAGCTCTATAATGCGGACATCCAAACAAAGCGAAGGGTTCAAGTCCTCGCAAAAAGAAAAAAAATCTTTTGAGCCAAAAATAGGCTCTGTATGAAAATGCAGAGTTCCTGCCGGTTCCTTGAGAAGAAATTTTGACCTGTGGACATGTGCCTACACTCTACCGTGGAGACGCTAAAGGCCGACTCGTCTGAACGCAAAGCTAGTTTGGCTTCGTGAGGAAGGAAGGAACCGGCGAGGCGAGGCGAGGCACGGGTGACGCGATGTTCCCCCGTAAGCGGCGCTTCTTCCCCAGCGGCGGCAAGATCCATGATCCATTCGTGACTGCAGCCATTCACATCCCCCTCTTGGCCTCGCTGGCCAACAGCACTGGTTCCGACGATGAGGTCGAGCTCCCGGGCCTCCCGCCTCCGTCGGACGACGACAACCCGCTACACAACGACGCGTAGTGCGGTGGCGACAAGCGCGTCCCGCGGCTGCTGGGTCGTAGTCTCCGCCTCCTCCATTCTTCTCCCAGGACCCTGCGTTCGACAACAGCGAGGGACCCTTATTTAGGGGCGCGACGGCCGGCGTCCAGATTGGCAGTCCAATACATTCAGATTCCTACAGCGTGGTTGGCAATATTTGTGAAGGGGAATGGGAGTTTAGATTAGGTAGTTGTGTTGAGATTAGACATGAGATGAGTCATTTTATTCCCAATCCTCTGTTTCATGCATGGTAGGAATTATGTGTGAAATTTTGAGGAGAAATTGTACTCCCTTGTTTGGTTCATGGGAATTGACATGGGACTAGACGAACGAAGTTAGGATGAAGGGTTAAGATTGACTCGCGAATACAATTCCCTTCCAACTCCCACCCCCTCCCCTGTTAATAAAACGGTGGGATTTGAAGTCTCAAGTCCCATGTGTATTCCCTTATGAATTCCCAAGCCCTCCAACCAAACAATACATTTGAAGTCTCGTACCCCTTCAATTCCCATTCCGTAGTTCTAATTACCCCCATCCAAATATGCTGTAGTGTCGAGTGATTCAACTAATGGACGGTAAGTATTAAGACGACCGGTATGGCTCATGGGGCTCGCCCTCCTCTGAATCGTTTTACCATTTGATATAGCATTTCCAATTAACAGTACCGTTGTCAAGTGGCGCCCTTATAAGCTAGCCCCCCTCTCTTTTCTTGCATTATGCTTTTTTACCTCAGTTCTATGGACAAACACACATCCTATATTGTAACACATACAGCTCACCGGCCTACTTTCCCCTCGTGTGCGAGCCACAAACCCTAGTTTTCCCCACTCACTACGAGAATGATCTATTATGCCGATGGCCCAGAGCCATCGACATAGGCGAGTTTCCCGTCGGGATAGGCCTATGCCGACGGTCACCGTCAGCATAGGGCCATCGGCAACGTTTGCGTCGGCGTACCCCGGGCAGGCCGTCGGCATAGAGAAGCCATTGGCATAGAAGCCTATGCCGATGGCTTCCGTACTGCAGTCAACATAGAAGCACGGTCTGCAAAATCCGACGCCTAACGGTGACTGGCGGCGCCGTCGTCAAGTGCTACCCAACCAGAAGGAGCCACGTGGCATCTGTATGCCGATGGGGAGGCCGTTGATGCGGCTTGAAACTGCGTCGGTATTTCCCCAAAGAGGAAGGGAATATGTAGTACATCGACGGTAGGTATTTCCCTCAGTTATGAAACCAAGGTATCAATCCAGTAGGAGAACCAAGCAACACTATGTAAACGGTACTTGCACACAACGAACAAATCCTCGCAACCCAACGCGTAAGAGGCACTAGAAGAAAAAGGCCCATTTGTCCCGGTTCATAAGGCCCATTTGTCCTGGTTCGGGAACCGGGACTAAAGGGTCGGGACTAAAGCCCAACACCTTTAGTCCCGGTTCTTATACGAACCGGGACAGATGGGGCTCCACGTGGCCGCTGCGGCGAGCCCAGAGAGGAGGGCCTTTAGTCCCGGTTGGTAACACCAACCGGGACCAAAGATCACCCACGTGTCAACAGCTCAGGAGCTGGGGTTTTTTTTTTGAAGGGGGGGTGGTTTGGGGGTTTTGGGGGTTTTGTAGGGTTAATTTAGGGGTTTCATATATTGTGTTAGCTAGCTAATAGCTAGAGCGAAGTGTCCTCTCTTATCTCCGTGCTTGGTCGACGCTACGTACTATACGTATAGAGAGGACTCGACACGCTAGCTAGTAAGCAAATGAAGGAAACCATTAAGTACACAAGATCGTCATGAACATATACAGAGAGAAGTGATCGAACTCCTCCTTCTCTGAGAGATTGGTCGAACAACAAGTTTTTGTATATCTATCCGACGCTACTAGCTACATATATACAATATAAGATCTCTTACAATCCCTAACATTTGATGTCAAGTTCCACATGGTATTCTCCGGCTGGATTGATGACGTGGTCAAGAAAGAATCCCGCCAATTCCTCTTGAATTGCTTTTATGCGATCTTGTGGTAGGAGTTCATCCCGCATCTGCCAAATCTAATTTGAAGAAGGAGGTCAATACATATATATGAATGAAACTCAGCATAAATGATGGTAATAAAATAAAATTGTGAATATTATTGCTTACGCACTTCTTATTGTTTTTCAGAGTAGCCCCGCTTAGAGGTCGTCGCGTTGTAGATGTACTCGCAAATGTAGTATCCACAAAAATTATTCCCGTCTTCCTGCCACCACCACTTTACTAGAAATAAATGTCAATCAAACTGATAATCAAGCATTATAAATGGTATTGATGAAACTAGCTAGAATCAACGGGAGATGCGCGGAACTAGCTAGTAGTACTTACTTTCGGGTGTGTAAATCGCAGCTCCCCGGCAGTCCCGGAGGTTCTGTGGTGAACACTTTCCAAACCCTGCGAGACAAAGAAAATAATTACTTGATATTAGGAAATGACCAAAGTTGCCGATATGGTGCGATAATGATCGATTGAACTTACTTCTGGAGCATTTTAGTCATGGTCGCATACTTCTTGGGATCTTTTCGTCTTGAGTCTAAGACGGTTACTAGTCCCTGCTCAAGCTTAATCTCTAGCAGAATAAAGTGGAAGCTGCGCACGCATGCATAACTCATCAATTACATTACTATAACCTCGAGTAATAAGGGAAACCGAAGATGCAGAAGACAGTAACACTCACTTGAAGTTGTAAGGAAAGAGTATTTTATCTTTGTTTTGATTTTTAAGCAACGATTGTAGCAAGTTGGCCTCGGTATCTTTGGCATGATATTTAACCGTCCATTCATCTATGAGATTTGTGTTAATTAACCCAATATCATAGATTTGTGCATTTCTGCATTCGACGATCTTCAATCTGCATAATATAGTGAGGATAATTATATATACATGCAATGAAAGAGCTGAGCTATATATAGAGACTTAATTACAGAAGTATAGTACTTACAGACAGTAGCAAGTGATGATTATTTTATCGAGGTCCTTTTGATTGAAAAACTAGAAGAACTCCTCAAATGGAACAGACAACAGATCAATTCCAACGAGGTCGTGCTCCTCTTTAACTCTCAGCATCAAAATATCCTTCCCGGACTTGCAGGTGTCCATGTACCACTTGTGGAATCTTTGCATCATCGTTGTTAGAGGAGGATCACCAGGTCTGACGAGAGGCTTCCCGTACTGGTATTTGTGTTTGTCCACCTCCATTGTATCAAAATTTGCATCGTCGGGAAGGTAATCACCAGGATTGGTACCGGGCAGCATCCCCGGCAGATTTGCGACGATATCGCTAGACACCTTGAGCGGGGGGCACGATTGGTTTGCCTGTTCGCCGAGCTGGGGAATTTTTTTCCCTCTTCTTCGTTCTTGTAACCTTTTGTCACTTGAAGTAGTTCCCGACCGGCGCGCTCCTTCCACTGCCTTTTTCAGAGCGCGGACATGGTTTTCATCTGGCGGAGGCGGTGGTGGTCGCTTCAGGTTCTTCAAAGTGCGCTTCAATTTCACCAGATCCATCTTCTCCTCCAGAGGTGGATTTTTCTTTGCAAAAAAGTCCTTC
This sequence comes from Thinopyrum elongatum, assembly GCA_011799875.1. Classification (NCBI taxonomy): domain Eukaryota; kingdom Viridiplantae; phylum Streptophyta; class Magnoliopsida; order Poales; family Poaceae; genus Thinopyrum; species Thinopyrum elongatum. The sequence goes on along the minus strand of CM022299.1, from coordinate 20,042,132 downwards.
ACTTAGGCTTAACAGATCTCCTCGTTTTCCTCCTCGGTCATCTCGTATGGTAATCTATCTAGAGGCTTGATAGATGGACCGAATTTGTATTGCCTCCTACCTCTGGCTGTACTGCTAGACGCCGACCGAGCAGCCGGAGCGGCTGCGGCTGTCTTCCTTCATTGCTTACGAGGCGGAGAAGGAGGCGGAGTGCTACGACGCGCCGGAGCAGCCGGAGCAGCGGCGGCTGTCTTCCGCTCTTGTTGACGAGGTGGAGAAGGAGGCGGGCTGCTCGGATGCGCCGGCGCAGGCGGAGAAGGAGGCGGAGTGCCGCCACGCGCCGGAGCAGCTGGAGAAGGAGGCGGAGTGCCGCCACGCGCCGGAGCAGCCGGAGAAGGAGGCGGAGTGCCCTGATCACTCGCCAGAGGAGGAGGCGGAGGAGGAGGCGGAGTGCCCTGACTTGCCGGAGGAGGAGGTGGAGGCGTGCAGTTCGAAAGGTTGATGAGATCCTTCCGCCATAGACATGGAGTCTTCAGAGCAAGACCGAGCTGAGTCTTCCCTTCACCGGTAGGGTGGTCAAGCTCGAGCTCCTCAAATCCCTCTGTTATTTCATCAACCATCACAACAGCATAGCCTTCTGGAATCGGAAGGCAGTGAAAAGTTGCACCGGGTTGAGGAGGTCCAACAGAGCCGACAGCCGCCTTGACTTTGAGGTGCTGCCATTGCGCCATAAGGTGGCAATCTTTAGCCTCTGTGATAGCATCCACGGGGTAGCTGTAGGAGATATGCCCTAGAGGCAATAATAAATGTTATTGATTATCTCCCTGTTCATAATTAGGTTTATGTTCCATGCTATAACTGCAATGATTCTCGAGTCTGCAAATAAAACGAGGCTCGGAGGAAGACTCATATGCACGTGTGGGATAATAAACGGTAAAATGTATTCCTAGTCTGGCCTCTAAGACTAGCTCAAGTGTTGCATGATGGTTCTGTTTTCCTGATCATGGGCATGTCTATGCCAGCAACTTTGAGGGCACAGTGTTAGAAGAACATTTGTGCTGAATCGACCCGATTGATGTTATGCTATGAGATTCATTCGTCACAAGTTAATGGTTAATAACACAGAGATGGTTAATGTTTGCATGATTCCTTAGACCATGAGAGTATCGAGTTTCTTCATGCTTTCTTCATGAACTTTGGGGTTTGTTAAATGTCATCCGTAAATGGGTGGCTATTACGACGGCTTACGGGTTCATGGAAAAGTATGTCAAGTAACTTGATAGCTCAAGATTGGGATTTGCTCCTCTGACGATGGAGAGATATCTCTGGGCCCTCTCGGTGTTACGGTATCCATCATCGTCTGGCCAGACACTTTGTGATTTGATCACGGGGATGCCGGAACACGGGAACGAGAAAAGAGAACAATACCGGTAACGAGGTAACTAGCATAGTGGACAAGTTGTTGATCCACGGGAATGCCAACATGTCTCACCTCGGGTATTTGTAACATATCACGAAGCAACAGGAATAGCACACGGCAACTGGAGGTTCACTCGAATATTTATTCGTGTGGGTATAGGGATCAATATGGGTGTCCACGGCTCCGATGCTGATCATTGATCGGAAGGTGTTCTGGTCATGTCTATACTTCACCGAACCTATAGGGTCACACGCTTAAGGGTCATCTATCTGCTGAATACTAGACAGGGAGTCTGAGAGAAAATCACCGAAAAAGTTTCGGACACCGAAAAAGTTTTGGACAGCGGAAAAGCTCCGCAGAGAGGTCACCGGATGAGTTCCGGTGAAACTGAAAAGTTGTTTCAGAGGATACCAAAAAGTCAAATTGGTTTCAGCACATGCCTGATAATTCTTGGAGGATGCCAGAATCATTCTGGAAAATTTTGGGAATTTTCTGGAAGAAAAACCGGAAATGTTCCGGAGCTGCCGGAACCACTTCAGATGTTTTTCGCAGATGAAAATCACTAATCTGGAATTGTTCCAGAATGCGTTGAAAATTATTTTAGTGGGTACTGGAAATGTTCTAAGCCCACATAAATATTTTCAGTTCGAACGGACGCTGAAAAATGTCGTCGTGAATAGTGAAAGTGCTTTTTGGGTGGCTTCTTGGAGAAGCCACCTTGAGGGTCCTTTGGTATTTTTCCCCTTGGCTTCTTGGAGAAGCCACCCTTGGGCTTGGCCTATAAATAGGGGTGGAGGGGGCTGCCTAAAGACTCATCCCTTCTCACATACATGCCATTGCAATGATCTGGCTTCTCTCTCCCTCCCACGAAAAGAGTTTCGTAGAGCCGAAAGGCTGTCTGGGTTCCGGTGGGAACTAGTTCTGGACGGCGAAGCCCTGCCGGATAGATGACACCGTATGTGTGCAACTCTGTAGAGAGGTCATAGTTTCGATCTTAGTGCCCGAGGGGCTGTTCGTGAGTGCCTCCCGAAGGGCTGTCCAAGTGACGGTCCAAGTTCTGTGAGTCCTCCCGAAGGACTGTCCGAGTGACCGTTCGAGTTTCGAAGGTCCTCCCGAAGGGCTGTCCGCGACACCGTCCGGGGGACTGTTCGACCGCCTCCCGGAGGGCTGTCCGAAGGGAAGACGAGGGTATACATCCTCGCGGTTGGGAGGTTGTAAATCCTAGCTGCGGGGATCTGCACCGACGATCGTCATCGACTCTATTTCCGCTGCGCTACGAGTCGGTAACGAAAATGATCAAACCTTGTATGCAGTCTCCATAGTGGTCCTGGGCTGGTGAGTAGGTCGGAAAATTTTTGTTTTCTGCTGCGTTACCCTACAGTAGCTGGGAGCCGTGAAGTGAGGCTGCTGAAGGAGCTCGGTGGAAGCCACGCTGCTTCTCCGCTGAGATGGCGGGGTAGCTTCTGGGGTAGCTTCGGCAGGTCACTGCCTCTGAACTAGTGCTTGTTCCTCTAGCGCTCGTACCCTTGCATTCAGCTTCTGCAGTTCATTCTGCTCCACTTTCCTCCTCCTCTCCCGGGTTTTGTAATCTGCCATCTTCTTAAGAGCATGAGCCTTGACCAATGGCTCTATAACTGGCTTTTCCGGATCCTCCTCTGGCGGTAGGGTGAAATTTGCCATCAGCGCGGTCCAAAGATCATCTTTCTGTCTATCGTTGACAAAAGACAATTGAGGATCTTCGCTCTTAGGCTTATTCCATTGGTGGATGCTGATCGGGATCATGTCCCTAACAAGAACCCTGCACTGAGCAGAAAATGCTTTCTTGGTCCGGTTGGGTTCAATCGGTTGGCCATCGCCCTTGATTGCTGTGATCGTGAACCTTTCATCCTGGCGCAACCTTTTCTTCGGGCCTTGTCTCGTTACCGAAGTTTGGCTCGATCCGGAGGGCTAGAAAAGAAAAAAGAAGAGAGTTAATATGTGTACATACCAAAACAATTAATGCATCAATTTGCTAGTCAGCACAGGCTTAATTAATATATATACCTCTCCAGAGTTTGCAACATCTCCTTCCTCTGTTCGCTCACCGGAGCAGTCATCACGGTCTCCTTCTTCCACCGGCATTCCGTCACCGGAGCCATCATAATTATGTCCTTCCACCTCCATTGTTCGATCACCGGAGCCTGCTTCAACCTCTCCTTCTAGACCATCGGTGTCGTTGAGAAACGACAAGACATCACCTCCGCCAAGGATTATGTCCCCCAACAACTGTTCTGCTTCGATGTCTTGGTGCTCCATAGTTTCTGCAAATATTACAACATGGCAATTAATATACAAACATGACAGATGGATATATTAGTGCAAACGTAGACCTAGCTAGCTCGACGCTTCTACAGTTTGGGGTGGCCTCGACAACGCTTCTAGGGTTTGGGGTGGCCTAGGCAATGCTTCTAGGGTTTGGGGTGGCCTCGACAATGCTTCTAGGGTTTGGGTCGGACCGCCTCTCTCATGAATGTCCGACGTCCAGACCGTCAAGGGATTTAACAAAATGACGCCATTCTGGATGTGCAGAAAATGGTCCATATTTTTCCTGATCTCATCTACCCTTCTATATGTCACGTTGTCTAGTGTCAAAGAATTCAAGAAAACCATGACTTCATCATTAGCCGGAAATGACAGGCATATAATGGTACGAAGCTCTTCAAAGTTGTTTTGGAACGGAGTTCCCGATAGAATAATTCGCTTTCTGGTACAAAGTTCAGCAAGAGCCTTCCGAATATCGCTATTTGGAACGCCTTTGCTGAAATTCGTACCAAAAGGAGAATTATTCTATCCGGAACTCCGTTCCAAAACAACTTTGAAGAGCTTCGTAGCATCATACGTCTGTTACTTCCGAATAATGATGAAGCCATTGATTTCTTCAATACTTTGACAGACAACGTGACATATAGAAGAATATATATATAGATGAGATCAGAAAAAAATTGGATCAACTTGTGCACATCCATAATGGGGGCATTCTTGATAAATCTATATATGTCAAAATTCAAACTTTGACATATGATCAAACTTTGACATATGATCAAATGTTGCATATGTCAAAATTCAAACTTTGACACATGATCAAACTTTGATATATGATCAAATGTTGCATATGTCAAAATTCAAATTTGACATATGATCAAACTTTGAAATATGTCCACCACGATATAAAATAATGCATAGACTTGTTCGGGCGAGAGGGGGTTGATCGACGTCCCCCCTCATGTCGAAGTTACCGGAGTTATCTTCTAGTGGTTTGGGTGGCCTCGAGAGTTTGTCGGGTAGGGGCGGGAGGGGATAGGAGATCGACAACGCTTTTTTTCTAGGGTTTGGGTGGCCTCGAGAGTTGGTTGCCCGGTATATCGAGAGGGGGGTGAACATTTTACCTTAGTAACTTAGAAAAAAAATGTTATCGAGGAGGGGGTATATCGACCCCCCCCCCCCCTCATGTCGAAGTTATCGGGGAGGGGCTATATCGACAACGACATACATATAGCCACATACATATAAAAAAATTCTATGAACATCCATACATACATATAGCCACATACATATATATGGCTATGAAAAAAAATTAATCATATAAAAAAAATGTTATCGGGGAGGGGGTATATCGCAAACTTTGACATAAATGACTTTGATCATGCACAATTTTCCTATACATACACAATATGAACATATACATAAATTGACAAAGAAAATTCTATGAACAAAAAAAATCATAAAAATTCTATGAACATAAAAATTCTAACTTTTGCATATTCTTTGCATATGAACATACATACATTTTCTTATTTTTTCTTAAATGTAACTTTTGCATATATGAACATACATACATAAATTATACATACATGGAAAAAAAATTGCTATGAACAAAAAAAAACATCATATATGAACATTTTGTATATACATCCATCCATACATACATACATACATGGACAAAAAAATGCTATGAACAAAAACATCAATTTTGGTCCAATCTTGGCATTGAACTACAACCCAATTTTTCCTTGCTAAAAAAATTCTGAATTTTTTACATCTTGTAGTCCTTCTAACTAAACCCTTAAGTCCAGAAGGGCAGCCCCAATTTCATCTAGCAAGTCCACCAAAAAAATTCATGTAGTTTCTGTCCAGCACTAAATTTTAATAAAACTTGCACTAAGAAGTTTCCCTTTTATCAAACCAACTTAACCATCTTCACTAACATCCAAGGAGACATCATCCTGCCAAGTTTCACATAAAACAAAGTTCCCTAGCAAGCCCTAGCATTTCATCAAACACCTTTGTGGACATGGCTGAAACTTTGCACTGAACCAACTTCACCATCATCACATACACGGAGGAAGGACAGAGGAGAGGGGTGGGAGGGAGGAGGGAGTACCGGCCTGGCCGGCGAGCACTGGTGTGGCGGCGTTGACGGCAGGGTAGGGGCATGGCGGGGCGTTGGGGCAGGGCAGGGGCGCGGCGGCGTTGGCGTCGAGGTCGAGGCAGGGGCGCACGGCGTCGGCGTCAGGGCAGGGCAGGGGCGCGGGGCGATGGCGATGAGGAGCGGCCGGCGACGGCGACGGCGACCTCGGGGCGGCGACGGCGAGCACGGGCAGCCTGGCAGCGTCGACGAGCTCGGCGTCGTCGGGGGGCAAATGATCGATGAAAACTGAAAAATTCCTAAGTCCTGCTTATATACACAGAGCATTGGTCCCGGTTCGTGGCACAAACCGGGACGAATGCCACCCTTTGGTCCCGGTTCATGCCACCAACGGGGACCAAAGGTCTCTTTTCAGCAGCCCAATGGGCGGGAAACAGAGACCTTTGGTCCCGGTTGGTGGCACGAACCGGGACCAAAGGGGGGGCATTGGTCCCGGTTTGTTCCACCAACCGGGACCAATGCCCCCCTTTCGTCCTGGTTGGTGCTACCAACCGGGACCAAAGGCCTTGCGCTGGCGCGATGCGGTGGGATGTTTAGTCCCACCTCGCTAGTTGAGAGAGCTCGAGAGTGGTTTATAAGCGCTGCTGCGCCAACCCTCTCGAGCTCCTCTCAACTGCAGGCTTTCGAGCCTTCTCTGCTACTCTTCGCCGTGGGCCTGCTGGACCTCTGCGGGCCTGAATCCTAGCCCATGGATGGGTTTCTAGTCGTATTCAGGCCGTGGTGGCCTAGTAGGTGGCATTTTTTTTATTTTTTTCTAGTTTTTTTGTTTTCATTTTTGCTTTATTTTTTTTATTTTTTTTCTACTTACAACAAAATACAAACTGTTTTTCAGTGATTCTTTTTGCTTTTAGGTAATAAAAATTATAAACTTGCTGTTAGTGCCATTAGTTTTCCAATTTGAATAGTTTAAATTTGAATTCTTTGAAATTTGTGTGAATCACTAGTTTGTGTAAACTTACTATAAAGTAGATTTTGGAGTGATTCTTTTTCCTGCTATTTAATATTACTGTGTTTTAATCATTATATTCAAAAACAGTTTTTGTTATTTAGTTTCTAACAAAAAAAATCTTTATGATAATTCCTTTTGCTATTAAAGTTTCTAACAAAAAAAGTTCTTTATGAAAATTCTTTTTGCTTTTAATGTTTTGAACAGAAAATACTTTGATAATTTTAGTTGCATAAATTTTAGTTGATTCTTTTGCTATTAGAGTTTCATTAAAGTTTTCTAGTTCATTCTTTTTTCTATTAGAGTTTCATTAAAGTTTTCCAGTTCATTCTTTTAGTTTATTATTTTTGCTATTAGAGTTTCATAAAAGTTGAGAGGGTTACGGCAAAAACTGGATGCACTTCGTGTACAAAATGGACAATCTCTTTCGATGTATCAGGGTTTCGGACGAAAACTCATCTGTTACAAAGGGATTTCATTTTTTTGAACTTATTTGAACTCCAGACTTTTTGTGTGCTCAAAATGAACCATTCAAAGCCATATCATCAATTTTCAACCCTTTCTGACTTCATCTGTCTTCACTTTTTCTTCGCTTGTGTCCTTTGCTTATTGCGCCGTAACCATGGATATTCTTCATCGCTTAACAGGGTGCTTGGGTCAGCCTTGACTTTGAAGGGAGGAATTTCATGAAACTTTTTATAATCTTCAGACATGTCTGTCTTACCCTCCACTCCCAGGATGTCTCTTTTCCTTGAAAGAACTATGTGGCGCTTTGGCTCATCGTATGATGTATTCGCTTCCTTATCTTTTCTTTTTCTCGGTTTGGTAGACATGTCCTTCACATAGAAAACCTGCGCCACATCATTGGCTAGGACGAATGGTTCGTCTGTGTACCCAAGATTGTTCAGATCCACTGTTCTCATTCCGTAATGTGGCTCTACTTGTACCCCGCCTCCTGACAGATTGACCCATTTGCACTTAAACAAAGGGACCTTAAAATCATGTCCGTAGTCAAGTTCCCATATGTCCACTATGTAACCATAATATGTGTCCTTTCCCCTCTTGGTTGCTGCATCAAAGCGGACACCGCTGTTTTGGTTGGTGCTCTTTTGATCTTGGGCGATCATGTAAAATGTATTCCCATTTATCTCGTATCCTTTGTAAGTCAATACAGTCGAAGATGGTCCCCTGGACAACGAGTATAGCTCATCAGAAATAGTGTTGTCACCTCTGAGACGTGTTTCCAACCAACTGCCGAAAGTCCTGATGTGTTCACATGTAATCCAGTCGTCACACTGCTCTGGGTGTTTGGAGCGCAGAATGTTCTTGTGTTCATCGACATACGGGGTCACCAAGGTAGAGTTCTGTAGAACTGTGTAGTGTGCTTGAGACCAAGAATGCCCGTCCCTGCATATTATTGAGTCCCCTCCTAGCGTGCCTTTTCCAGTCAGTCTCCCCTCATACCGCGATTGAGGGTCACCAAGGTCAGGAATGAAGTCAACACAAAACCGAATGACATCCTCTGTTTGATGGCCCATGGAGATGCTTCCTTCAGGCGAAGCGCGGTTACGGACATATTTCTTTAGGACTCCCATGAACCTCTCAAAGGGGAACAAATTGTGTAGAAATACGGGGCCCAGAACGACAATATCGTCGACTAGATGAACTAGGACGTGCGTCATGATATTGAAGAAGGATGGTGGAAACACCAACTCGAAACTGACAAGACATTGCGCCACATCACTCCTTAGCCTTGGTATGATTTCTGGATCGATCACCTTCTGAGAGATTGCATTGAGGAATGCACATAGCTTCACAATGGCTAATCGAACGTTTTCCGGTAGAAGCCCCCTCAATGCAACCGGAAGCAGTTGCATCATAATCACGTGGCAGTCATGAGACTTTAGGTTCTGGAACTTTTTCTCTGGGATATTTATTATTCCCTTTATATTCGACGATAAGCCAGATGGGACCTTCATACTGAGCAGGCATTCAAAGAAGATTTCCTTCTCTTCTTTGGTAAGAGCGTAGCTGGCAGGACCTTCATACTGCTTTGGAGGCATGCCATCTTTTTCGTGCCAACGTTGCATGTCCCCCCGTGCCTCCGGTGTATCTTTTGTCTTTCCATACACGCCCAAGAAGCCTAGCAGGTTCACGCAAAGGTTCTTTGTCATGTGCATCACGTCGATTGAAGAGCGGACCTCTAGGTCTTTCCAGTAGGGTAGGTCCCAAAATATAGATTTCTTCTTCCACATGGGAGCGCGTCCCTCAGCGTCATTCGGAACAGATAGTCCGCCGGGACCCTTTCCGAAGATTACGTGTAAATCATTGACCATAGCAAGTACGTGATCACCGGTACGCATGGCGGGCTTCTTCCGGTGATCTGCCTCGCCTTTGAAATGCTTGCCTTTCTTTCGACATTGAAGGTTGGTCGGAAGAAATCGACGATTCCCCAGGTACACATTCTTCCTGCATTTGTCCAGGTATATACTTTCGGTGTCAGCTAAACAGTGTGTGCATGCGTGGTATCCCTTGTTTGTCTGTCCTGAAAGGTTACTGAGAGCAGGCTAATCATTGATGGTTACAAACAGCAATGCATGCAGGTCAAATTCCTCCTGTCTGTGCTCATCCCACACACGTACACCGTTTCCATTCCACAGCTATAAAAGTTCTTCAACTAATGGCCTTAGGTACACATCAATGTCGTTGCCGGGTTGCTTAGGGCCTTGGATGAGTACTGGCATCGTAATGAACTTCCGCTTCATGCACAGCCAAGGAGGAAGGTTATAGATACATAGAGTCACGGGCCAGGTGCTGTGATTGCTGCTCTGCTCCCCGAAAGGATTAATGCCATCCGCACTTAAACTAAACCATACGTTCATTGCGTCACCTGCAAACTCCTCCTGGTACTTTCTCTCGATTTTTCTCTACTGCGACCCGTCAACGGGTGCTCTCAACTTCCCGTCTTTCTTACGGTCCTCTCTATGCCATCGCATCAACTTGGCATGCTCTTTGTTTCTGAACAGACGTTTCAACCATGGTATTATAGGAGCATACCACATCACCTTCGCAGGAACCCTCTTCCTGGGGGGCTCGCCGTCAACATCACCAGGGTCATCTCGTCTGATCTTATACCACAATGCACCGCATACCGGGCATGCGTTCAACTCCTCGAACGCACCACGGTACAAGATGCTGTCATTAGGGCATGCATGTATCTTCTGCACCTCCAATCCTAGAGGGCATACGACCTTCTTTGCTGCGTACGTACTGTCGGGCAATTCGTTATCCTTTGGAAGCTTCTTCTTCAATATTTTCAGTAGCTTCTCAAATCCTTTGTCAAGCACAGCATTCTCCGCCTTCCACTGCAGCAATTCCAGTACAGTACCGAGCTTTGTGTTGCCATCTTCGCAATTGGGGTACAATCCTTTTTGGTGATCCTCTAACATGCGATCAAATTTCAGCTTCTCCTTTTCACTTTCGCACTGTCTCCTTGCATCAACAATGACCCTGCGGAGATCATCATTGGGCACATCGTCTGGTTCCTCTTGATCTTCAGCTTCCCCCGTTGCAGCATCACCGTATTCAGGGGGCACATAGTTGTCATCGTCCTCTTCTTCTTCGCTGTCTTCCATCATAACCCCTATTTCTCCGTGCCTGGTCCAAACATTATGTTGTGGCATGAAACCCTTCTCAAGCAGGTGGGTGTGAAGGATTTTCCGGTCAGAGTAAGACTTCATATTCCCACATATAGGGCATGGACAACACATAAAACCATTCTGCTTGTTTGCCTCAGCCACTTCGAGAAAATTATGCACGCCCTTAATGTACTCGGAGGTGCGTCTGTCACCGTACATCCATTGCCGGTTCATCTGCGTGCATTATATATAATTAAGTGTGTAAAAAACCGGCGGCAAGAATTTTTTTCTTTTAGAAAGAAGATAAGAACAAGAGGCTCACCACGGTTATGCCGGCGACGAGATCGGCCCGGGCGATCGACGGCGGTGAAGACGGGGACGGGACATGACAGACCGCTAAACCTAGACAAATCTTGAGGAAAATGGAGCTTGAAGGTCGAGCTTCGAGAGGAGAAAGCTTAACTAGTGTGGCTCGGGCATTTCATCAAACACCTCATGTGCATAGGATGTGAGCTAGAGCACCACAAAGCTCTCCCCTCGCCGGCCAGAAAAAACAGAGCAGTGTGGAGTGCTCTGCTCGCCGGCGATGGGGTATATATAGCCACCTCATTGGTCCCGGTTCGTGCGTGCAACCGGGACTAAAGGCCCCCCATCTGTCCCGGTTCAAGCCACGAACCGGGACCAATGGATGTGGGCCAGGAGCGAGGCCCATTGGTCCCGGTTCGTGCCAGGAACCGGGACAAATGGGTCCAGACGAACCGGGACCAATGCCCACGAGGCCCCGGCCGGCCCCCTGGGCGCATGAACCGGGACGTATGCCCCCCATAGGTCCCGGTTCGCGACTGAACCGGGACTAATGGGTTGGGCTAGCCCGAACCAAAGCCCTGTTTTCTACTAGTGAGGGGTTGTCAATCCCTCCTCGGTAAAAAAGATAGATTGGTTTGTATGTGTTTGGATAAATAGATCTGAATAAAATGTGAAATAAAAGATGCAAATAAAAAGTGCAGCAAAGTGTTTTTGGGTTTTTGGAATAATAGATCTGAAAACAAATATGGTGGAAAATAGATCTCAAAGCAATATAATAAAAGATAGACCTGGGGGCCGTATATTTCACTAGTGGCTTCTCTCAAGAAAATAGCATGCATACGGTGGGTAAACAAATTACTGTCGGGCAATTGATAGAAGATCGAATAATTATGATGATCTCCAAGGCAATGATCAATATATAGGCATCACGTCCAAGATTAGTAGACCGACTCCTGCCTGCATCTACTACTATTACTCCACACATCGACCACTATCCAGCATGCATCTAGTGTATTAAGTTCATGGAGAAGCGGAGTAATGCAATAAGAACGATGACATGATGTAGACAAGATCTATTCATCTAGGAATAGACCCCATCTTGTTATCCTTAATAGCAATGATACATATGTGCCTCGCTACCCCTTCTGTCACTGGGTGAGGACACCGTAAGATCGAACCCATCCCAAAGCACCTCTTCCCATGGCAAGAAAAATCGATCTAGTTGGCCTAACTAAACCAAAGATTCGAAGAAAAAATACGAGTCTATAAATTATCATGCGTATAAGAGATAAAAAAACTCAAATAATATTCATGAATAAAGATCTAATCATAAACTCAAAGTTTATCGGATCCCAACAAACACACCGCAAAAAAGAGTTACATCAAATAGATCTCCAAGAAACCATTGTATTGAGAATAAAAAAGAGAGAAGAAGCCATCTAGCTACTACCTACAGACCCATAGGTCTGTGGTGGACTACTCACGCATCATCGGAGAGGCACCAATGAGGATGATGAACCCCTCCGTGATGGTGCTAGATTGCATCTCGTGGTTCTGGAACTTGCGGCGGCTGTAATTGTGTTTCATCTGTTCCCCTAGGGTTTCTAGAATATTTGGGAATTTATAGGGTGAAGAGGCAGTGCAGGAGACCCCCATGGGCGCCACAACCCACCAGGGCGTGCCTGGGCTCCTGGGCGTGCCCTGTTGTCTTGTGGTTCCCACGGGCCTCCCCTCTGGTCCTACCTTGTCCCCTAAGTTATTTTCTGGTCCAAAAAAATCTCCAAAAAGTGTTGCTGCGTTTGGACTCCGTTTGATAGGGATATTCTGCGAAGTAAAAAACAAGTAAAAAACAACAACTGGCACTGGGCACTATGTCAATAGTTTAGTCACAAAAAGTGATATAAAGTTGCTTTAAAATGATTGTAAAACATCCAAGAATGATAATATAACAATATGGAACAATAAAAGATTATAGATACGTTGGAGATGTATCATCATCCCCAAGCTTTATTCCTGCTCGTCCTCGAGTAGGTAAATGATAAAAATAGAATTTTTGATGTGGAATGCTGCCGAACATGTTCATCGCATATTCTTTTCTTTTGTAGCATGGACATTTGGACTTTTAGATGGTACAAAGCAATAGCCTATATTTGACATGATAACTTCAATACTTAAGCATATCAACAAGCAACCATGTCTTTCAAAATATCAACACTAAAGAAAGTTATCTCTAGCCCATCATGCTCAATCATTGATCCATTCATGAAACACACTCGAATATTAGCTACATCCAATGCTCAAGTATGATCATAGTGCTCCCTAGTTGGTGCTTTATAAGAGAAGATGGAGACTCAAATAAAAATAAAAATTGCATAAAGTAAATAGATAGGCCCTTCACAGAGGGAAGTAGAGATTTGTAGAGGTGCCAGAGCTCAAAGCTTAAATTGAGAGATAAAAATATTATGAGAGGCGTGCTTTTCCTGTCAACAAAAACGGCCGAGTAGTTCCCAACACTTTCCATGCTAGATATATCATAGGCGGTTCCCAAACATAATATAAAGTTTATTCCTTTTTCCACTATACTTTCACACTCCACGGCTAGCCGTATCCACGGGTACCGTCCAAACCAATACTTTCCAAGGAATTTATTATTTGACAACATAGAGTAAATTTCTTTTTCATTTCGGGACTGGGCATCCCTATTACCGCCATACTCTCGTGCAATGACAAGTGAATAAAAACTCATCTTGAGAATAACACATCTGGCATGGAAAATATTGACCACCCCCTGCCTCTTCATGAGCGGTACAGGCACACAAAAAGGAAATTTATTTTGAAAATTAGAGATGGCACATACAAATTTACTTAGAACGGCACGGAAATACAACATATAGGTAGGTATGGTGGACTCATATGGCAAAACCGGGTTTAAGGATATTGAATGCACAAGTACTATTTCTACTTAGTACAAGTGGTGGCTAGCAAAAAGATTGAGAAGAAACCAACAAAGAAACAAAAATTCTCATAAACGAGCATTAAGCATAACTAACACTGAATAATGCACCATAAGTAGGATGTAATTTCATTCCATAACTATTGACTTTCATGCTTGCATAGGGAATAACAAACCTTAACACCAATATTCTTACTAAAGCATAATTACTCACCAACATGACTCATATATTACTATCATCATATCTCAAAACTATTACAAAGAATCAAGTTTATTTTGTCCAATAATCTTCATGAAAGTTTTTATTATATCCAACTTGAATATCTATCACTTTGGGACTAATTTCATATATTTCAATTGTTTCTGACAAGCTCAAACAAATTTAAGTGAAGAACATGAGCATAAAGATTTTCTTCTCTCAAAATAATATAAGTGAACCATGAGAGAATTTCTTAAAAAAATTACTAACTCTCAAATAAATCTAAGTGCAGCATGAGAATATTTCTTTAAAAATTTACTAACTCTCAAATAAATCTAAGTGAAGCATGAGAGTATTTCTTCAAAAATATTAAAGCACACCGTGCTAAAAAAGATATAAGTGAAGCACTAGAGCAATTCTAACATAATTTTGGCTCTCTCAAATAGGTGTGTCCAGCAAGGATAGATGTGAAAAACTAAAAAGAAAAACAAGCAAAGACTCATATAATACAAGATGCTCCAAGCAAAACTCATGATATGTGACGAATCAAAATATAGCTCCAAGTAAACTACCGATGGTCGTTAGAAGAAAGAGGGGATGCCTTCCGGGGCATCCCCAAGCTTAGTTGCTTGGTTCTCCTTGAATATTAACTTGGGGTCCCATGGGGCATCGCCAAGCTTAGGCTCTTGACACTTGCTACTTCTTGAGCTTGCGTTGGTTTTTCCCTTGAAGAGGAAACTGTGATGCAGCAAAGTAGAGATAAGTATTTCCCTCAGTTAGAGAACCAAGGTATCAATCCAGTAGGAGACAACGCACAAATCACCAATACCTACACAAACAATCAAACACTTGCACCCAACGCGACAAAGGGGCTGTCAATCCCTTCGCGGTCACTTGCAAAAGTGAGATCTGATAGAGATAGATAAAACTAAAAAAAGATAAAGTAAATATTTTTAGGGTTTTTGGTTTATAGATCTAAAAATAAAAGATTGCAAAATAGTAGATCGGAAAGTAATATGATGAAAAATAGACCCGGGGGCCATAGGTTTCACTAGAGGCTTCTCTCAAGATAGCAAATAATATGGTGGGTGAACAAATTACTGTCGAGCAATTGATAGAAAAGCGCAAAGTTATGACGATATCCAAGGCAATGATTATGAAATATAGGCATCACGTCCGTGTCAAGTAGACCGACTCCTGCCTGCATCTACTACTATAACTCCACACATCGCCCGACTCCTGCCTGCATCTAGAGTATTAAGTTCATGACGAACAGAGTAACGCTTTAAGTAAGATGACATGATGTAGAGGAATAAACTCAAGCAATATGATGTAAACCCCATCTTTTGATCCTCGATGGCAACAATGCAATACGTGCCTCGCTGCCCCTACTATCACTGGGAGAGGACACCGCAAGATTGAACCCAAAGCCAAGCACTTCTCCCATTGCAAGAAAAACCAATCTAGTTGGCCAAACCAAACCGATAGTTCGAAGAGAATTACAAGGATATCAAATCATGCATAAAAGAATTCAGAGAAGATTCAAATAATATTCATAGATAAGCTGATCTTAAATCCACAATTCATTGGATCTCGACAAACACACCGCAAAAGAAAATTACATCGGATAGATCTCCAAGAACATCAAGGAGAATGTTGTATTGAGAATCAAAGAGAGAGAAGAAGCCATCTAGCTACTAGCTATGGACCCGTAGGTTTGAGGTAAACTACTCACTCTTCATCGGAAGGGCAATAGAGTTGATGTAGAAGCCCTCCGTGATCGAATACCCCTCCGGCAGGATGCCGGAAAAGGCCCCAAGATGGGATCTCATGGGAACAGAAGGTTGCGGCAGTGGAAAAGTGTTTTCATGGATGCTTCTGGTGGTTTGGGAATGAAGAAAATATGCCCTAGAGGCAATAATAAAGTTGTTATTTTATATTTCCTTATTCATGATAAATGTTTATTATTCATGCTAGAATTGTAATGATCGAAAACCTAAATACATGTGTGAATACATAAACAAATACCGTGTCCCTAGTGAGCCTCTACTTGACTAGCTCGTTGATGAAAGATGGTTAAGGTTTCCTAACCATGGACATGAGTTGTCATTTGATAACGGGATCACATCATTAGGAGAATGATGTGATGGACAAGACCCATCCGTTAGCTTAGCATAATGATCGTTCAGTTTTGTTTCTATTGTTTCTTTATGTCAAATACATATTCCTTCGACTATGAGATTTTGCAACTCCCGGATACCAGAGGAATACCTTGTGTGCTATCAAACGTTACCACGTAACTGGGTGATTATAAAGATGCTCTACAGGTATCTCCGAACGTGTTTGTTGGGTTGGCATAGATCGAGATTAGGATTTTTCACTCCGAGTATCCGAGAGGTATCTCTGGGCCCTCTCGGTAATACACATCATAAGCTTGCAAGCAAACGACTGAGGAGTTAGTCATGAGGTGATGTATTATGGAACGAGTAAGGAGGCTTGCCGGTAACGAGATTGAACTAGGTATGAAGATACTGACGATCAAATCTCGGGTAAGTAACATACCGATAGACAAAGGGAATTACGTATGTTGTCATAAGGTTCGACCGATAAAGATCTTCGTAGAATATGTAGGAGCCAATATGGGCATCTAGGTTCCGCTATTGGTTATTGACCAGAGAGGGGTCTCGGTCATGTCTACATAGTTCTCAAACCCATAGGGTCCGCACGCTTAACGTTCGTTGACGATATAGTACTATATGAGTTATGTATGTTGGTGACCGAATGTTGTTCGGAGTGCCGGATGAGATCATGCACATGATGAGGAGCTCCGGAAAGGTCCGGAGGTAAAGATTGATATATAGGATGATATGGTTCGGCCAAGGGGTAAAGCCCACGGGGCTTTAGGTCGGTGCAAAAGGAGTTTTGTGGAGGCCAGGTGGCCAAACGCCGGAGACCCTGGCGTCTGGGCCAGACACCAAGGATTATGTTGTCTGGTCCTGGAAGTCCGAGAAGGACTCTTCCTTGCGGGCAAAACCGACTTTGAGGAGGCTTTTGCTCCAAGTTTCGACCCCAAGGCTCAACATATAAATAGAGGGGCAGGGCTAGCACCTAAGACACATCTAGAAACACCAAGCCGTGTGCCGGCAACCCCGTCCCTCTAGTTTATCCTCCGTGATAGTTTCCATTGTTCTTGGCGAAGCCCTGTGGAGAATGTTCTTCACCAACACCGTCACCACACCGTCGTGCTGCCGGAACTCATCTACTACTTTGCCCCTCTTGCTGGATCAAGAAGGCGAGGATGTCATCGAGCTGAACGTGTGCTGAACGCGGAGGTGCCGTACGTTCAGTACTTTATTGGGACGGATTGTGAAGGTGTACGACTACATCAACCGCATTGTCAAACGCTTCTGCTTTCGGTCTACGACGGTACGTAGACATACTCTCCCCCTCTTGCATATCTCCATGGATAGATCTTGCGTGAGCATAGGAAATTTTTGAAATTGCATGCTACATTTCCCAACAGTGGCATCCGAGCCAGGTCTATGCGTAGTTGATATGCATGAGTAGAGCACAAAGAGTTGTGGGCGGTGATCGTCATACTGCTTACCACCAATGTCTTATTATGATTCGGCGGTATTGTTGGATGAAGCGGCCCGGACCAACCTTACATGACCACGTTCATAGACCGGTTCCACCGACAGACATGCAACTAGTTTTGCATAAAGGTGGCTGGAGGGTGTCTGTTTCTCCTACTTTAGTTGAATCGAATTTGACAGCGGCCGGTCCTTGTTGAAGGTTAAAACAGCAAACTTGATAAATCACCGTTGTGGTTTTGATGCATAGGTAAGAGCGGTTCTTGCTAGAAGCCCGTAGCAGCCACATAAAACTTGCAAAAACAAAGTAGAGGACGTCTAACTTGTTTTTGTAGGGCATGTTGTGATGTGATATGGTCAAGACATGATGTGATATACATTGTTGTATGAGATGATCATGTTTTGTAAAAGTTATCGGCAACTGGCAGGAGCCTTATGGTTGTCGCTTTATTGTATGAAATGCAAATGCCATGTAATTGCTTTACTTTATCACTATGCGTCAGCGATAGTTGTGGAAGCAATAGTTGGCGAGACGACCACGACGCAACGATGGAGATCAAGGTGTCGAGCCGGTGACGATGGAGATCATGACGATGCTTTGGAGATGGAGATCAAAAGCACAAGATGATGATGGCCATATGATGTCACATATTTTGATTGCATGTGATGTTTATCTTTTATGCATCTTATTTTGCTTAGTACGGCGGTAGCATTATAAGATGATCCTTATCTAAATTTCAAGGTATAAGTGTTCTCCCGGAGTATGCACCGTTGCGATAGTTCGTCGTGTTGAGACACCATGTGATGATCGGGTGTGATAGACTCTACGTTCAAATACAACGAGTGCAAGATAGTTTTGCACATGCGGAATACTCGGGTTAAACTTGACGAGCCTGGCATGTACAAACATGGCCTCGGAACACTGGAGACCGAAAGGTCGAACGTGAATCATATAGTAGATATGATCAACATAGAGATGTTCACCATTGATGACTACTCCATCTCACGCGATGATCGGACATGGTTTAGTTGATTTGGATCACGTATCATTTAGATGACTTGAGGGATGTCTATCTAAGTGGGAGTTCTTAAGTAATTTGATTAATTGAACTTAATTTATCATGAACTTAGTCCTGATAGTATTTGCTAATTATGTTGTAGATCAATAGCTCGCGTTGTTGCTCCCTATGTTTTTGATATGTTCCTAGAGAAAACTAAGTTGAAAGATGATAGTAGCAATGATGCGGACTGAGTCCGTGATCTAAGGATTATCCTCACTGCTGCACAGAAGAATTATGTCCTTGATGCACCGCTAGGTGACAGACCTATTGCAGGAGCAGATGCAGACGTTATGAATGTTTGGCAAGCTCAATATGATGACTACTTAATAGTTTAGTGCGCCATGCTTTACGGCTTAGAACCAGGACTTCAAAAATGTTTTGAATGCCACGGAGCATATGAGATGTTCCAAGAGCTGAAATTGGTAATTCAGACTCATGCCCGTGTCGAGAGGTATGAGACCTCTGACAAGTACTTTGACTACAAGATGGAGGATAATAGCCCAGCCAGTGAGCATGTGCTCAGAATGTCTGAGTACTACAATCGCTTGAATCAAGTGGGAGTTAATCTTCCAGATAAGATAGTGATTGACAGAGTTCTCTAGTCACTATCACCAAGCTACTAGAACTTCGTGATGAACTATAATATGCAAGGGATGACGAAAAAGATTCCCGAGCTCTTCGCGATGCTGAAATCGGCGAAGGTAGAAATCAAGTAAGAGCATCAAGTGTTGATGGTTAACAAGACCACTAGTTTCCAGAAAAAGGGCAAGGGAAATAAAGGGAACTTCAAGAAGAATGGCAAGCAAGTTGCCGCTCCCATGAAGAAGCCCAAAGCTAGACCCAAGCCTGAAACTGAGTGCTTCTACTGCAAAGGAAATGGTCATTGGAAGCAGAACTGCCCCAAATACTTGGCGGATAAGAAGGACGGCAAAGTGAACAAAGGTATATTTGATATACATGTTATTGATGTGTACTTTACTAGTGTTCATAGTAGCCCCTGGGTATTTGATACCGGTTCAGTTGCTAAGATTAGTAACTCAAAACAGGAGTTGCAAAATGAACAGAGACTAGTTAAGGGCGAGGTGACGATGTGTGTAGGAAGTAATTCCAAGGTTGATAAGATCACCATCGCACACTCCCTCTACTTTCGGAATTAGTGTTGGACCTAAATAAATGTTATTTGGTGTTTGCATTGAGCATGAATATGATTGGATCATGTTTATTGCGATACGGTTATTCATTTAAGTTAGAGATTAATTGTTGTTCTGTTTACATGAATAAAACCTTCTATGGTCATACACCCAATGTAAATGGTTTATTGAATCTCGATCGTAGTGATACACATATTCATAATATTGATGCCAAAAGATGCAAAGTTTATAATGATAGTGCAATATATTTGTGGCACTACCGTTTAGGTCATATTGGTGTAAAACGCATGAAGAAATTCCATACAGATGGGCTTTTGGAATCACTTGATTATGAATCATTTGATACTTATGAACCATGCCTCATGGGCAAGATGACTAAAACTCCATTCTCCGGAACAATGGAGCGAGCTAGTGACTTATTGGAAATAATACATACCGATGTATGCGGTCCGATGAGTGTTGAAGCACGTGGCGGGTATCGTTATTTTCTGACCTTCACAGAAGATTTGAGCAGATATGGGTATATCTACTTAATGAAACACAAGTCTGAAACATTTGAAAAGTTCAAAGAATTTCAGAGTGAGGTGGAGAATCATCGTAACAAGAAAATAAAGTTTCTACGATCTGATTGTGGAGGTGAATATTTGAGTTACGGGTTTGGCCTTCATTTAAAACAATGTGGAATAGTTTCACAACTCACGCGACATGGAACACCACAGTGTAATGGTGTGTCCGAACATCGTAACCATACTTTATTAGATATGGTGCGATCTATGATGTCTCTTACCGATTTACCACTATTTTTTTGGGCTTATGCATTAGAGACAACTGCATTCACATTAAATAGGGCACTGTCTAAATCCGTTGAGACGACACCGTATGAACTGTGGTTTGGCAAGAAACCTAAGCTGTCATTTCTTAAAGTTTGGGGTTGCGACACTTATGTCAAAAGGCTTCAGCCTGATAAGCTCGAACCCAAATCGGAGAAGTACGTCTTCATAGGATACCCTAAGGAAACAATTAGGTACACCTTCTACCACAGATCCGAAGGCAAGATCTTCGTTGCCTAGAATGGAACCTTTCTAGAGAAGGAGTTTCTCTCGAAAGAAGTGAGTAGGAGGAAAGTAGAACTTCATGAGGTAATTGTACCTTCTCTCGAATTGGAAAGTAGGTCGTCACAGAAAACCGTTTGATAACCCACAAGTATAGGGGATCGCAATAGTTTTCAAGGGTAGAGTATTCAACCCAAATTTATAGATTCGACACAAGGGGAGCCAAAGAATATTTGTAAGTATTAGCAGCTGAGTTGTCAAGTCAACCACACCTGGAGATTAATTATCTACAGCAAAGTGATTAGTAGCAAAGTAGTATGATAATTTTGATAGTAGTAGCAACAGCAATAGTAACGGTAACAGTGATAACTGTGATTTTGTAGCAAGTGCAACAGTAACAATAGCAGTAGTAACTTAGCAAGATCAATATGTAGGAAAATCATAGGCATTGGATCGGTAATTCGTTGGATGATATTCATCATGTGACAGTTATAACCTAGGGCGATACGGCACTAGCTCCAGTTCATAAATATAATGTAGGCATGTATTCCGTAAATAGTCATACGTGCTTATGGAAAGAGTTTGCATGACATCTTTTATCCTACCCTCCCGTGGCGGCGGGGTCCTATTGGAAACTTAGGGATATTAAGGCCTCCTTTTAATAGAGAACCGGAACAAAGCATTAACACACGGTGAATACATGAACTCCTCAAACTACGGTCATCACCGGGAAGTGTCCCGACTATTGTCACTCCGGGGTTGCCGGATCATAACATGTAGTAGGTGACTATAACTTGCAAGATCGGATCTAGAACATAGATATAATGGTGATAACATAAACGGTTCAGATCTGAAATCATGGCACACGGGCCCAAGGTGGCAAAGTCATAGCAACATCAATATCAGAACATAATGGATACTAGGGATCAAGCCCTAACAAAAGTAACTCGATTACATGATGAATCTCATCCAACTCCTCACCGACCAGCGAGCCTACAAAGGAATTACTCACCCCCGGTGGGGAGCATCATGGAATTGGCGTTGGAGAAGGATTGGTGATGACGAATACCGAAGATCCCCCTCTCTAGAGCCCCAAACAGACTCCAGATCTGGCCTCCTAATGAAGAACAGGAGGTGGCGGCGGCTCCGTCTCGCGGAACGTGATAATTCTTTCTCCGTGATTTTTTCTAGAAATATGTGATTTTATAGCGTCGGTTTCAGGGTCTCTGGGGCCACCAGGTGGGGACAACCCACCTGGACGCGCCTGGAGGGGGTGGCGTGCCCTGGTGGGTTGTGCCCTCCCAGGTGCCCCCCTCCGGTGGTTCTTGGCTTCTGAAATTATCTTTTATTGTATAAAAAATCCTCGCAAAGTCGTTCCATTCCGAGAACTTTTATTTCTGCACAAAAATAACACCATGGTAGTTCTGTTGAAAACAGCGTCAGTCCGGGTTAGTTTCATTCAAATCACATAAATTAGAGTCCAAAACAAGAGGAAAAGCGTTAGGAAAAGTAGATACGATGGAGACGTATCAACTCCCCCAAGCTTAAACCTTTGCTTGTCCTCAAGCAATTCAGTTGATAAACTGAAAGTGAAAAAGAAAAACTTTTACGAACTCTTTTGCTCTTGTTTGCATAAATAAGCTTAAACAACACCCAGGTTTTCAGCCAATATTATAACTAACCATGTCAACAATAACTCTTAAAAATTATATTAGCTCACATCAATGACATAATCAACTAGCGAGCAATAATAAGATATCTCAAACAACAACGCATTGTCAAAACAACCATGATATAATATGACAATAGTGGTA
Organism: Thinopyrum elongatum; assembly: GCA_011799875.1. Classification (NCBI taxonomy): domain Eukaryota; kingdom Viridiplantae; phylum Streptophyta; class Magnoliopsida; order Poales; family Poaceae; genus Thinopyrum; species Thinopyrum elongatum. The sequence goes on along the minus strand of CM022299.1, from coordinate 20,019,555 downwards.
TCTCGCTAGCCCTTTCTGAGACCGCAAAACATAAATGCAGAGCACCTCCAAAGTTCAAGCAGCGACTAAACATTATAATTTATGGTAGGAAAGATCCAGTCATGATGCACCCAACATTAGCTACACACATTGCATAAGGATGACAGCAGTGCTCTCAGGTTCTGGCGCTTATTTGAGAATGTGATGACACAACATAAAAGTAAATAGATAGTCCCTTCGCAGAGGGAAGCAGTGATTTGCAGAGGTGCTAGAGCTCAAGTTTTTAAAATAGAGGTTAAATAAAATTTTGAAGCATGCACCCTTCTTGTTTACTTCGCGACCATCAGTTATCCGTATCTTCCATGCTAAACACATTAGTGGCGGTTCCCAAGCGATAAAAGTAAAGATTTACTCCCCCTCCACCAACAAACACACTCCACGGCTAGCCGAATCCACGGGTACCATCCATACCAACATCAGTCCTGGGGGAGTTTTGTTTAATTATTTGCAATTTTTGAATCCGGGACTGGGAATTCCCTATTACCGCCCCTTTCTTGTGCAATGGTGAGTGAATAAACACTCATCCTGAGAATAACCCACTTAGCATGGAAGATACCGACTACCTCCTGTCGCTCTATGAACAATCCAGGCACACAAAAAGGATATTTATTTGAAGTTTTTAGAGGTGGCACATGCAAATTTACTTAGGACGGCAAGGTAATACCGCATATAGATAGGTATGGTGGACTCATCTGGAATAACTTGGGTTCAAGGTTTTTGATGTACAAGCAGAATTCCCACTTAGTACAGGCGAAGGCTAGCAATTAGGTTGAGAAGCGGCCAGCTAGAGAGCAACAACGGTCATGAACATGCATTATGCATAAGTAACATTGGATACTAGCATGAGCAGGATATGAACACCATGAACATAAATATCATAGAGGCTATGTTGGTTTTGATTCAACTACATGCATGAACATGTGCCAAGTCAAGCCACTCGAACATTCAGAGGAGGACACCATATCATCATACTACATCAAAATCATTTTAACGCAATGTTAACATCCAAGATAAATCATTATCCACTCCTAGCTACTTATGCATGGCATGAGAAACTATAATCTCTAATTGTCATTGCAAACATGTTTAATCATAATGGGTTGAATCATGGATACTCGGTTAAACATATTTACAAAAACAGAACAAGTCGAGTTCATACCCGTTTCTCCCTGCCACGGCCAGTTCATCGAATATCGTCATTATTGCCTTTCACTTGCACGACCGAACGATATGAAAATGATAATAGTGCAAGAGTGCCGTGGACTAAGTTGGAATCTGCAAACATTTTATTCAAAAGGAGAAGACAAGGTAAATTGGGCTCTTTGTTATATTAACAATAATGCATATGAGAGCCACTCAACATTTTCATCGTGGTCTTCTCCTTGGTATGACTCAATAAAAGAAAAGAAGTTCAGAAAAACACACTGAAATATTTTTGGAGTTTTTGGTTTTCTGAAAGAAAGCAAATAAAAGGAAAAAAACAAAAACGAGAAAACTATTTACACGGGAAAGCTCCCAACAAGAAAAAGAAGAACAAGGAAATCTTTTTGAGTTTTCTTTTTAGTACTACAACAATTTAAACTAGGAAGAAAAATAAAAAAGAAGCAAGAAATATATTTTTGGATTTTCTCAAAGTTTTTCAAACACACAAGGAGAAAGCAAGAAAATAATTCTAACTTGGATAATACAATGAAAAAGTGTGGACACCGACAACTGAAATGAAATGTGTAAACATGAATGTAATGTCGGTGGAAATACGTACTCCCCCAAGCTTAGGCTTTTGGCCTAACTTGGTAATCACCAGTCGTAGAAGCCATGAGGTCCTATGTTGAAGTGCTGAGGTGCGGGCACCTGAGGGTCGCACTGCTGAGGCTCCTCCTGTGCTGCAGCCTGGTTGTTCCGGTAAGCGATGATGTCCGCAGCCATAATCCTGTATCCACCCTATTCGCATTCAGCTGTGATGAAGTCGGTGAGGCTGGCATTAGCAGCATATTGTGCAAACTCTTGGAGGATTCCGGCCCCTTCATGAATGGGGTATGCGGCCATTCGCACGGCCGTAACTTCGCCAACCTCCGGGTGCGGAGATCACTATCAGATGACTCCCCAATTACTCCCTTGGAGTTCTTCTTGGAAGCAAACTTCCTAAAGATACTCATGTTTTTCTTACGAGCAAAATTCTGAAATTTTTAGTCCACAAAATTTTTCTCAATAAAACTTAACAAGATTCATAGCAACTACTCATAGGGAAGCATAGAGGCCATAGCAAGCATTCAAACTACTTAAAACTCTAAGAATTCAACATGCAAGCTCATCTACAGCAGCACCAAGAGTAGCTAATTATTCAAAATATAAACAACTAAAGCCAAAACTAATTGGACACACGGAGGAGTCACATACCAAGCAACAATCCCCCGAAACAGTTTCAGAAACGGAGCTTCGAGCAAAGAGATCGAAATCCGCAGGTTTGAGAGCAAGAACACAAGGGCAAGAGCAATGGTGAATTTTTTCTGGAGGTAGGTGATGATGTGGGATGAAGAGATAAGTGAGGGGGCCCACATGGGGACCACAACCCACCAGGGCATGCTTGTGGGTCCTGGCACGCCCAGGTGGGTTGTGCCCACCTGGTGCACCTCCCTCTGATATTATTTGCACCAAAAATTCATAAATATTCAGAAAAAAATCGTATCAAATTTTCAAAGCATTCTGAGAACTTTTATTTTTGGGTCATTTTTATATTGCACAGGAAAATCAGAAAACAGACAAAACATGGCATTTTATTTTATTTAGCTAATAGAAACAGAAAACAAAAGGTTGGGACAGAAGGTAGTGCTTACTAAATTCATCAACTTCATAAAAATGATCCATTAATAAGGTTGATCAAGTCTTATTAACAACCACTTTCGATTAGCATGAAACAGAAGAACTTTCGTAAATCACTAAGTTACCTCAACGGGGATATGAATATCCCCAACAATAATCATTTCATATTTCTTTTTAACAGTAGGTAGAGGTAATTGAAAACTTCCAATAGTGATCGTCGGAGATTTTTCAATAACCTTAATACCATTCACTTGGAATTGTTTCTTCGGAAAGTGCACCGTATGCTCATTACCATTAATATGAAAAGTGACTTTGCTTTTATTGCAATCAATAAAAGCCCCTGCAGTATTCAAGAACGGTCTACCAAGGATAATCGACATGTTGTCGTCCTCGGGCATCTCAAGTATAACAAAGTCAGTCAAAATAGTAACATTAGCAACAATATCGGGCACACCCTCACAAATACCGATAGGTATGGCAGTTGACTTGTCAGCCATTCGCAAAGATATTTCAGTAGGTGTGAGTTTATTCAAATCAAGTCTTTTATATAAAGAGAAAGGCATAACACTAACACCAGCTCCTAGATCACACAAAGCAGTTTTCACATAATTTCTTTTGATTGAGCAAGGTATAGTTGGTATTCTCGGATCTCCAAGTTTTTTAGGTACTCCATCTTTAAATGTATAATTAGCAAGCATAGTGGAGATTTCAGCTTCCGGTATTTTTCTCTTATTGGTAATGATGTCTTTCATGTACTTTGCATAAGGAGGCATTTTAAGGATATCAGTCAAGCGAGTACGCAAAAAGACTGGCCTCAACATTTCAGCAAAGCGTCCAAATTCTTCATCACCTTTCTTTTTAGTTGACTTAGGTGGAAAGGGCATAGGTTTTTGAACCCAAGGTTCTCTTTCCTTTCCATGTTTTCTGGCAACAAAGTCTCTTTTATCATATCTTTTATTCTTAGTTTGTGGGTTATCAAGATCAACTGCTGGTTCTATCTCAACATCATTGTCTGGTTCTTTATTATTTGTTTGAGTGTCTTCATGAACCTCATCATTATATTTTTCATTATCAAAAGGTGAGAATTCACTACCAGATTGAGTTTCAGCATCAGAGATAGAGACTTCATTATCATTATCAGGAGCTTTTTCTACTTCAGGTTCACTAGAGGCATGCAAAGTCCTATTGTTTTTCTTTTTCTTTTTATTTTTAGGAGGACTACATGCATCAGTGTCAACTCTTTGAGAGTCTTGTTCAATTCTTTTTGGGTGTCCCTCAGGATAAAGGGGTTCCTGAGTCATTCTACCTCCTCTAGTCATTACTCTAACAACATGATCATTGATATTATTATTCATTTCATCAAGCAGTTCTCTTTGAGATTTAGCAACTTGTTCTAGCTGAGTTTGAACCATAGAAGCATGCTTCCCTACACCTCTAACATCATTTGAGATTCTAAATAACAAGTCACTTAAGCGAGCAATCAAATCAGAATTGTATTTCAATTGTTTCATAACATTTGCATTGAAGTGATCTTGTTTTCTAATATAGTTTTCAAACTCATAAAGGCATTGGCTAGGGTGCATATTGTGAGGATTGTCATTATCATTGGATTTCATTAGAGAATTTACCTCTACCACCGCAGGTGGTGGTGGTGTATCAAGCCCATGTATTTCTTCAATAGGAGGTAAATTTTTAACATCCTCAACTTTAATACCCTTTTCCTTCATAGATTTCTTTGCCTCTTGCATATCTTCAGGACTGAGATATAGGATACCCCTCTTCTTCGGAGTGGGTTTAGGCGGTGTTTCAGGAGGAGTCCAATCATCATAATTTTTTAATATGTTATTTAATAGTTCTTCGGCTTGTCCAATAGTTTGTTCCCTGAAAACACAACCAGCACAACTATCTAGGAAGTCCCTAGAAGCATTGGTTAGTCCATTATAGAAGATATCAAGTATTTCTCTTTTCTTAAGAGGATGATCAGGAAAAGCATTAAGCAATTGGAGAAGCCTCCCTCAAGCTTGTGGGAGACTCTCTTCTTCAATTTGCGCAAAGTTAAATATTTCCTGTAAGGCAGCTGGTTTCTTATGAGCAGGAAAATATTTTTTAGAGAAGTAATAAATCATATCCTAGGGACTACACACACAACCAGGAGCAAGAGTATTGTACCAAGCTTTAGCATCACCCTTTAATGAGAACAGAAATAATTTGAGAATATAGTAATAGCGAATTTTCTCATCATGAGCAAAAAGGGTGGCTATGTCATTTAACATAGTAAGATGTGCCACAACAGGTTCAGTTTCATAACCATGGAAAGGATCAGATTCAACCAAAGTAATTAACTCTGGGTCGACAGAGAATTCATAATCCTTATCATCAATAAAGATAGGTGAAGTAGCAAACTTTTGATCATATTTCATTCTAGCATTCAGAGATTTTTCTTTGTACTTGCATAATAATTTCTCTAGATCATCTCTATCCTTACAAGCAAGAATATCTCTAGTTGCCTCCTCACCCACAACATAACCTTCCGGTACCTTAGGCAATTCATATCTAGGACGGCTAGTTCTAGTAGGTGTTTCAAGATTTTCAGTTTCAAACTCATCATCAGTTTCAACAATATCATGTTGTCTTACTCTAGCAATTTGTTCATCAAGAAATTCACCTAGTGGCACATCATCATCAAGCACGGTACTGGCATCATCATAAGCATTCATAGCAGAAGTAGCATCATCAATAACTTGCGACATATCAGAATTAATAGCATGTGGTGGTGTTGCAACTTTACTTATAACAGAAGGTGAATCTAAAGCGGAGTTGGATGGTAGTTCCTTACCTCCCCTCGTCTTAGAGGGAAAAATCTTAGTCTTAGCATCCTTCAGATTCTTCATAGTGATAATTTGATAATAATCCCAAGTGACTCAACAAATATAGCTATGCTCCCCGGCAACCGCGCCAGAAAAAGGTCTTGATAACACACAAGTATAGGGGATCGCAACAGTTTTCGAGGGTAAAGTATTCAACCCAAATTTATAGATTCGACACAAGTGGAGCCAAAGAATATTTGTAAGTATTAGCAGCTGAGTTTTCAATTCAACCACACCTGGAGATTAATTATCTGCAGAAAAGTGATTAGTAGCAAAGTAGTATGATAATTTTGATAGTAGTAGCAACAACAATAGTAACGATAACAGTGATAGCAGTGATTTTGTAGCAAGTGCAACAGTAGCAGTAGCAGTAGTAACTTAGCAAGATCAATATGTAGGAAAATCATAGGCATTGGATCGGTAATTCGTTGGATGATATTCATCATGTGACAGTTATAACCTAGGGCGATACGGCACTAGCTCCAGTTCATAAATATAATGTAGGCATGTATTCCGTAAATAGTCTTACGTGCTTATGTAAAGAACTTGCATGACATCTTTGGTCCTACCCTCCCGTGGCAGCGGGGTCCTATTGTAAACTAAGGGATATTAGGGCCTCCTTTTAATAGAGAACCGGAACAAAGCATTAACACACGGTGAATAAATGAAATCCTCAAACTACGGTCATCACCGGGAAGTGTCCCGACTATTATCACTCCGGGGTTGCCGGATCATAACACGTAGTAGGTGACTATAACTTGCAAGATCGGATCTAAAACATAGATATAATGGTGATAACATAAACGGTTCAGATCTAAAATCATGGCACCCGGGCCCAAGGTGACAAGCATTAAGCATGGCAAAGTCATAGCAACATCAATCTCAGAAAATAATGGATACTAGGGATCAAGCCCTAACAAAACTAACTCGATTACATGATGAATCTCATCCAACTCCTCACCGACCAGCGAGCCTACGAAGGAATTACTCACTGCCGGTGGGGAGCATCATGGAATTGGCGATGGAGAAGGGTTGGTGATGATGAATACCGAAGATCCCCCTCCCCGGAGCCCCAAACGGACTCCAGATCTGGCCTCCCGATGAAGAACAAGAGGTGGCGGCGGCTCTGTCTTGCGGAACGCCATAATTCTTTCTCCCTGATTTTTTTCTGGAAATATGTGAGTTTATAGCGCGGTTTCAGGGTCTGCGGGGCCACCAGGTGGGGACATCCCACCTGGGCACGGCTAGAGGGGGTGATGCGCCCTGGTGGGTTGTGCCCACCCAGGTGCCCCCCTCCGGTGGTTTTTGGCTCCAGAAATTATCTTTTATTCTATAAAAAATCCTCGCAAAGTTTTGTTCCATTCTGAGAACTTTTATTTCTGCACAAAAATAGCACTATGGTAGTTCTGCTGAAAACATCGTCAGTCCAGGTTAGTTTCATTCAAATCATGCAAATTAGAGTCCAAAACAAGAGGAAAAAGCGTTAGGAAAAGTAGATACGATGGAGAGGTATCACCGTTCCCGTGATGCCTACACCAACTAGAGAGGAAGCTAATGATGATGATCATGAAACTTCAGATCAAGTTACTACAGAACTTCGTAGGTCAACCAAAACACGATCCGCACCAGAGTGGTATGGGAATCCTGTACTGGAAGTCATGTTACTAGACCAAGGCGAACCTACGAACTATGAAGAAGTTATGATGAGCCCAGATTCCGACAGATGGCTTGAGGCCATGAAATCTGAGATAGGATCCATGGATGAGAGCAAAGTGTGGACTTTGGTGGACTTGCCCGATGATCGGTGAGCCATAGAGAATAAATGGATCTTCCAGAAGAAGACTAACGCCGATGGTAATGTTACTATCTACAAAGCTTGACTTGTCGCAAAAGCTTTTCGACAAGTTCAAGGAGTTGACTACGATCAGACTTTCTCACCCGTAGCGATGCTTAAGTCTGTCCGAATCATGTTAGCAATTGCCATTTTTTATGATTATGAAATCTGGCAAATGGACATCAAAACTGAATTCCTTAATGGATATCTTAAAAGAAGAGTTGTATATGATGCAACCAGAAGGTTTTGTCAAGCCTAAAGGTGCTGACAAAGTGTGCAAGCTCCAGTGATCCATCTATGGACTGGTGCAAGCATCTCGGAGTTGGAATATACGCTTTGATGAGGTGATCAAAGCATATGGTTTTATACAGACTTACGGTGAAGCCTGTATTTAGAATAAAGTGAGTGGGAGCTCTGTAGCATTTCTGATATTTTATGTGGATGACATATTATTTATTGGAAATGATATAAAATTTCTGGATAGCATAAAAGGATACTTGAATAAGAATTTTTCAATGAAAGACCTCGGTGAAGCTACTTACATATTGAGCATCAAGATCTATAGGGATAGATCAAGACATTTAATAGGACTTTCACAAAGCACATACCTTGACAGAGTTTTGAAGAAGTTCAAAATAGATCAGTCAAAGAAAGGGTTCTTGCCTGTATTACAAGGTGTGAAGTTGAGTAAGACTCAAAGCCCGACCACGGCAGAAGATAGAGAGAGAATGAATGTCATTCCCTATGCCTCAGCCATAGGTTCTATACGATATGCCATGTTGTGTACCACACCTGATGTGTGTCTTGCCACTTATCTAGCAAAGAGGGTACAAGAGTGATCCAAGAGTGGACCACTGGACAGCTGTCAATATTATCCTTAGGTGCCTTAAAGAGGACTAAGGAAATGTTTCTCAGTTATGGAGGTTATAAAGAGTTCGTCGTAAAGAGTTATGTCGATGCAAGCTTTGACACTAATCTAGATGACTCTAAGTCTCAATCTGGATACGTATTAAAAGTGGGAGCAATTAGCTACAGTAGCTCCATGCAGAGCATTGTAGACATAGAAATTTGCAAAATACACACTGATCTGAATGTGACAGACCCGTTGACTAAACTTCTATCACAAGCAAAACATGATCACACCTTAGTACTCTTTGGGTGTTAATCACATGGTGATGTGAACTAGAATATTGACTCTAGTAAACTCTTTGAGTGTTAATGACATGGCGATGTGAACTAGATTATTGACTCTAGTAAACTCTTTGGGTATTGATCACATGGCGATGTGAACTATGGGTGTTAAATCACATGGTGATGTGAACTAGATTATTGACTCTAGTGCAAGTGGGAGACTGAAGGGAATATGCCCTAGAGGCAATAATAAAGTTGTTATTTTATATTTCCTTATTCATGATAAATGTTTATTATTCATGCTAGAATTATATTGATCGGAAACCTAAATACATGTGTGAATACATAAACAAATACCGTGACCCTAGTGAGCCTCTACTTGACTAGCTTGTTGATCAAAGATGATTAAGGTTTCCTAACCATGGACATGAGTTGTCATTTGATAATGGGATCACATCATTTGGAGAATGATGTGATGGACAACACCCATCTGTTAGCTTAGCATAATGATCATTCAGTTTTGTTGCTACTGCTTTCTTCATGTCAAATACATATTCCTTCGACAATGAGATTATGCAACTCCCGGATACCGAAGGAATACCTTGTGTGCTATCAAATTTCACAATGTAACTGGGTGATTATAAATATGCTCTACAGGTATCTTCGAAGGTGTTTGTTGGGTTGGCATAGATCGAGATTAGGATTTGTCACTCCGAGTATCGGAGAGGTATCTATGGGCCCTCTCGGTAATACACATCATAAGCTTGCAAGCAAACGACTAAGGAGTTAGTCATGAGGTGATGTATTACGGAATGAGTAAAGAGACTTGTCGGTAATGAGATTGAACTAGGTATGAAGATACCGATGATCGAATCTTGGGCAAGTAACATGCTGATAGACAAATGGAATTACGTATGTTGTCATAAGGTGCGACCGATAAAGATCTTCGTAGAATATGTAGGAGCCAATATGGGCATCCAGGTTCCGCTATTGGTTATTGACCAGAGAGGTGTCTCGGTCATGTCTACATAGTTCTCGAACCCGTAAGGTCCGCACGCTTAACGTTCGTTAATGATATAGTACTATATGATTTATGTATGTTGGTGACCGAATGTTGTTCGGAGTCCCGGATGAGATCACGGAGATGACGAGGAGCTCCGGAATGGACCAGAGGTAAAGATTGATATATAGGATGATATGGTTCGGCCAAGGGGTAAAGCCCATGGGGCTTTAGGTCGGTGCAAAAGGAGTTTTGCGGAGGCCAGGGGGCCAAACGCCGGAGAAACTGGCATCTGGCCCTGGGCCAGACGCCAAGGCCCATGGCGTCTGGGCCACACGCCAAGGATTATGGCATCTAGTCCTGGGAGCCCGAGAAGGACTCTTCCTTGTGGGCAAAACCGACTTTGAGGAGCATTTTACTCCAAGTTTCGACCCCAAGGCTCAACATATAAATAGAGGGGCAGGGCTAGCACCTAAGACACATCAAGAAACACCAAGCCGTGTGCCGGCAACCCCGTCCCTCTAGTTTATCCTCTGTCATAGTTTCCGTTGTGCTTGGCGAAGCCCTGCGGCGATTGTTCTTCACCAATACCGTCACCACACCGTCGTGCTGCCGAAACTCATCTACTACTTCACCCCTCTTGCTGGATCAAGAAGGCGAGGATGTCATCGAGCTGAACGTGTGCTGAACGCAGAGGTGCCGTACGTTCGGTACTTGATCGGGACGGATCATGAAGGTGTACGACTACATCAACCGCGTTGTCAAATGCTTGTGCTTTCGGTCTATGAGGGTACGTAGACATACTCTCCCCCTCTCGTTGATATGCATCTCCATCGATAGATCTTGCGTGAGCGTAGGAAATTTTTGAAATTGCATGCTACATTTCCCAACAGGGTATATATGTGAATATATAGGAGGAAGATCTAGGTCAGGTGGTCACTGAGGGGCCCACAAGGCAAGGGGGTGCGCCCTACCCCCCTGGGCGTGCCCTCCCCCATTGTGGCAGCCTCGTGGCTCATCTGACTTGCACTCCAAGTCTCCTGGGTGTCTTCTGGTCCAAGAAAAATCATCGCGAAGGTTTTATTCCGTTTGGACTCCATTTGGTATTCCTTTTCTGCGAAGCTCAAAAACAAGGAAAAAACAGAAACTGGCACTAGGCTCGAGGTTAATAAGTTAGTCCCAAAAATAATATAAAATAGCATATTAATGCATATAAAACATCCAAAACAGATAATATAATAGCATGGAACAATAAAAAATTATAGATACGTTGGAGACGTATCAAGCATCCCCAAGCTTAATTCCTGCTCGTCCTTGAGTAGGTAAATGATAAAAACAGAATTTTTGATGTGGAATGCTACCTAACATATTTATCTATGTAATTTTCTTTATTGTGGCATGAATGTTCAGATCCATAAGATTCAAAACAAAAGTTTAATATTGACATAAAAACAATAATACTTCAAGCATACTAACAAGGCAATTATGTCTTCTCAAAATAACATGGCCAAAGAAAGTTTATCCCTACAAAATCCTATAGTCTGGCTATGCTCCATCTTCATCACACAAAGTATTCAAATCCTGCACAACCCCGATGACAAGCCAAGCAATTGTTTCATACTTTTGGTGTTCTCAAACCTTTTATACTTTCACGCAATACATGAGCGTGAGCCATGGACATAGCACTATAGGTGGAATAGAAAATGGTGGTTGTGGAGAAGACAAAAAGAGGGAGATAGTCTCACATCAACTAGGCTTATTAACGGGCTATGGAGATGCCCATCAATAGATATCAATATGAATCAGTAGGGATTGCCATGCAACGAATGCACTAGAGCTATAAATTTATGAAAGCTCAAAAGAAAACTAAGTGGGTGTGCATCCAACTTGCTTGCTCATGAAGACCTAGGGCAATTTGAGGAAGCCCATCGTTGGAATATACAAGACAAGTTCTATAATGAAAAATTCCAACTAGCATATGAAAGTGACAACATAGGAGACTCTCTATCATGAAAATCATGGTGCTAGTTTGAAGCACAGGTGTGGAAAAAAGGATAGTAACATTGCCCCTTCTCTCTTTTTCTCTCATTTTTTTTGTTTTTTTCATTGGCCTCCCTTTTATTTTTTTCCTCACATGGGACAATGCTCTAATAATGAAGGTCATCACACTCTTATTTACTTACAACTCAAAAATTACAACTCGATACTTAGAACAAAAATATGACTCTATATGAATGCCTTCGGTGGTGTACCATGATGTGCAATGACTCAAGAGTGACATGTATGAAAGAATTATGAAAGGTGGCTTTGCCACAAATACGATGTCAATTACATGATCATGCAAAGCAATATGACAATGATGGAACGTGTCATAATAAAATGGAACGGTGGAAAGTTGCATGGCAATATATCTCGGAATGGCTATGGAAATGCCATAATAGGTAGGTATGGTGGCTGTTTGTAACACCCCAAAAATATTTCTTTTGGATTTTCAAAATCTTTTCCTTAAAATAAAATACTTTGAACTAATTTGGCGTTATACTGTTTCTAGTTCTTCTGTTCTGAATTTTTTTACTGGGTTTCAAATTTTTTGAATGGTTCTGTTTTGGGTGACTTATTTATTGGGTAATTATTTTTTAGGGATCAAAAATATTTTTCTTTTAGAAAAGTTTTGGATAATTAAAACTATTTCAAAGAAAATGGCCTTTTCACTTCCTTCAAGCCTTCTAAAATCTCCCAATAATTTTTCTGCCACTCCTAAATTATTCCTCCAGTCACTCACACCTTCTAGGACAGTATCCAACTCCTTTCCACCTTACAAAAATATTATTTCAATATTTTATAAATTCCAAAGTTGGAATTTACAATATTCATGGTTTCTTTGAATTACAAAGGAACTATATTTTCTACAATTCTCCTGCTCCCACCAAAATTATCCCAGCAACTAGATGGTACCCACAACCCATTTCACTAAAAACATTGGGTTCCACAGTTCAAAAATTTCAAATGTCGTTCAATTCTAATTTGGACCAGAAACAATATTTCTGATACAAACCTATTTTTAATAGCTCCAAAAATTCTGAAACTTTGCCAGACCCTCTTTTATGGATCAACCCCTCACCACAAAAATTCCCACAAAATCCTAAAATGCCTCGTACCCTTTGTCATTTCATCATACAAGTGGTGGGTGTACTATAGCACTGTCGAAAAATTAAGTTAACTGAATTTTCTTCACCCCTCTTGCTGGATCAAGAAGGCGAGGATGTCATCGAGCTGAACGTGTGCTGAACGCAGAGGTGCCGTACGTTCGGTACTTGATCGGGACGGATCATGAAGGTGTACGACTACATCAACCGCGTTGTCAAATGCTTGTGCTTTCGGTCTATGAGGGTACGTAGACATACTCTCCCCCTCTCGTTGATATGCATCTCCATCGATAGATCTTGCGTGAGCATAGGAAATTTTTGAAATTGCATGCTACATTTCCCAACAGGGAATATATGTGAATATATAGGAGGAAGATCTAGGTCAGGTGGTCACTGAGGGGCCCACAAGGCAAGGGGGTGCGCCCTACCCCCCTGGGCGTGCCCTCCCCCATTGTGGCAGCCTCGTGGCTCATCTGACTTGCACTCCAAGTCTCCTGGGTGTCTTCTGGTCCAAGAAAAATCATCGCGAAGGTTTTATTCCATTTGGACTCCATTTGGTATTCCTTTTCTGCGAAGCTCAAAAACAAGGAAAAAACAGAAACTGGCACTAGGCTCTAGGTTAATAAGTTAGTCCCAAAAATAATATAAAATAGCATATTAATGCATATAAAACATCCAAAACAGATAATATAATAGCATGGAACAATAAAAAATTATAGATACGTTGGAGACGTATCAAGCATCCCCAAGCTTAATTCCTGCTCGTCCTTGAGTAGGTAAATGATAAAAACAGAATTTTTGATGTGGAATGCTACCTAACATATTTATCTATGTAATTTTCTTTATTGTGGCATGAATGTTCAGATCCATAAGATTCAAAACAAAAGTTTAATATTGACATAAAAACAATAATACTTCAACCATACTAACAAGGCAATTATGTCTTCTCAAAATAACATGGCCAAAGAAAGTTTATCCCTACAAAATCATATAGTCTGGCTATGCTCCATCTTCATCACACAAAGTATTCAAATCATGCACAACCCCGATGACAAGCCAAGCAATTGTTTCATACTTTTGGTGTTCTCAAACCTTTTATACTTTCACGCAATACATGAGCGTGAGCCATGGACATAGCACTATAGGTGGAATAGAAAATGGTGGTTGTGGAGAAGACAAAAAGAGGGAGATAGTCTCACATCAACTAGGCTTATTAACGGGCTATGGAGATGCCCATCAATAGATATCAATATGAATCAGTAGGGATTGCCATGCAACGAATGCACTAGAGCTATAAATTTATGAAAGCTCAAAAGAAAACTAAGTGGGTGTGCATCCAACTTGCTTGCTCATGAAGACCTAGGGCAATTTGAGGAAGCCCATCGTTGGAATATACAAGACAAGTTCTATAATGAAAAATTCCAACTAGCATATGAAAGTGACAACATAGGAGACTCTCTATCATGAAAATCATGGTGCTAGTTTGAAGCACAGGTGTGGAAAAAAGGATAGTAACATTGCCCCTTCTCTCTTTTTCTCTCATTTTTTTTTTCATTGGCCTCCCTTTTATTTTTTTCCTCACATGGGACAATGCTCTAATAATGAAGGTCATCACACTCTTATTTACTTACAACTCAAAAATTACAACTCGATACTTAGAACAAAAATATGACTCTATATGAATGCCTTCGGTGGTGTACCATGATGTGCAATGACTCAAGAGTGACATGTATGAAAGAATTATGAAAGGTGGCTTTGCCACAAATACGATGTCAACTACATGATCATGCAAAGCAATATGACAATGATGGAACGTGTCATAATAAAATGGAACGGTGGAAAGTTGCATGGCAATATATCTCGGAATGGCTATGGAAATGCCATAATAGGTAGGTATGGTGGCTGTTTGTAACACCCCAAAAATATTTCTTTTGGATTTTCAAAATCTTTTCCTTAAAATAAAATACTTTGAACTAATTTGGCGTTATACTGTTTCTAGTTCTTCTGTTCTGAATTTTTTTACTGGGTTTCAAATTTTTTGAATGGTTCTGTTTTGGGTGACTTATTTATTGGGTAATTATTTTTTAGGGATCAAAAATATTTTTCTTTTAGAAAAGTTTTGGATAATTAAAACTATTTCAAAGAAAATGGCCTTTTCACTTCCTTCAAGCCTTCTAAAATCTCCCAATAATTTTTCTGCCACTCCTAAATTATTCCTCCAGTCACTCACACCTTCTAGGACAGTATCCAACTCCTTTCCACCTTACAAAAATATTATTTCAATATTTTATAAATTCCAAAGTTGGAATTTACAATATTCATGGTTTCTTTGAATTACAAAGGAACTATATTTTCTACAATTCTCCTGCTCCCACCAAAATTATCCCAGCAACTAGATGGTACCCACAACCCATTTCACTAAAAACATTGGGTTCCACAGTTCAAAAATTTCAAATGTCGTTCAATTCTAATTTGGACCAGAAACAATATTTCTGATACAAACCTATTTTTAATAGCTCCAAAAATTCTGAAACTTTGCCAGACCCTCTTTTATGGATCAACCCCTCACCACAAAAATTCCCAAAAAATCCTAAAATTCCTCGTACCCTTTGTCATTTCATCATACAAGTGGTGGGTGTACTATAGCACTGTCGAAAAATTAAGTTAACTGAATTTTCTTCACCCCTCTTGCTGGATCAAGAAGGCGAGGATGTCATCGAGCTGAACGTGTGCTGAACGCAGAGGTGCCGTACGTTCGGTACTTGATCGGGACGGATCATGAAGGTGTACGACTACATCAACCGCGTTGTCAAATGCTTGTACTTTCGGTCTATGAGGGTACGTAGACATACTCTCCCCCTCTCGTTGATATGCATCTCCATCGATAGATCTTGCGTGAGCGTAGGAAATTTTTGAAATTGCATGCTACATTTCCCAACAGGGAATATATGTGAATATATAGGAGGAAGATCTAGGTCAGGTGGTCACTGAGGGGCCCACAAGGCAAGGGGGTGCGCCCTACCCCCCTGGGCGTGCCCTCCCCCATTGTGGCAGCCTCGTGGCTCATCTGACTTGCACTCCAAGTCTCCTGGGTGTCTTCTGGTCCAAGAAAAATCATCGCGAAGGTTTTATTCCGTTTGGACTCCATTTGGTATTCCTTTTCTGCGAAGCTCAAAAACAAGGAAAAAACAGAAACTGGCACTAGGCTCTAGGTTAATAAGTTAGTCCCAAAAATAATATAAAATAGCATATTAATGCATATAAAACATCCAAAACAGATAATATAATAGCATGGAACAATAAAAAATTATAGATACGTTGGAGACGTATCAAGCATCCCCAAGCTTAATTCCTGCTCGTCCTTGAGTAGGTAAATGATAAAAACAGAATTTTTGATGTGGAATGCTACCTAACATATTTATCTATGTAATTTTCTTTATTGTGGCATGAATGTTCAGATCCATAAGATTCAAAACAAAAGTTTAATATTGACATAAAAACAATAATACTTCAAGCATACTAACAAGGCCAATTATGTCTTCTCAAAATAACATGGCCAAAGAAAGTTTATCCCTACAAAATCATATAGTCTGGCTATGCTCCATCTTCACAACACAAAGTATTCAAATCATGCACAACCCCGATGACAAGCCAAGCAATTGTTTCATACTTTTGGTGTTCTCAAACCTTTTATACTTTCACGCAATACTGAGCGGGAGCCATGGACATAGCATATAGGTGGAATAGAAAATGGTGGTTGTGGAGAAGACAAAAAGAGGGAGATAGTCTCACATCAACAGGCTTATTAACGGGCTATGGAGATGCCCATCAATAGATATCAATATGAATCAGTAGGGATTGCCATGCAACGAATGCACTAGAGCTATAAATTATGAAAGCTCAAAAGAAAACTAAAGTGGGTGTGCATCCAACTTGCTTGCTCATGAAGACCTAGGGCAATTTGAGGAAGCCCATCGTTGGAATATACAAGACAAGTTCTATAATGAAAAATTCCAACTAGCATATGAAAGTGACAACATAGGAGACTCTCTATCATGAAAATCATGGTGCTAGTTTGAAGCACAGGTGTGGAAAAAAGGATAGTAACATTGCCCCTTCTCTCTTTTTCTCTCATTTTTTTGTTTTTTTCATTGGCCTCCCTTTATTTTTTCTCACATGGGACAAGCTCTAATAATGAAGGTCATCACACTCTTATTTACTTACAACTCAAAAATTACAACTCGATATTAGAACAAAAATATGAATTATATGAATGCCTTGGTGGTGTACCATGATGTGCAATGACTCAAGAGTGACATGTATGAAGAAAATATGAAAGGTGGCTTTGCCACAATACGATGTCAACACATGATCATGCAAAGCAATAGACAATGATGGAACGTGTCATAATAAAATGGAACGGTGGAAAGTTGCATGGCAATATATCCGGAATGGCTATGGAAATGCCATAATAGGTAGGTATGGTGGCTGTTTGTAACACCCCAAAAATTTTCTTTTGGATTTTCAAAATCTTTTCCTTAAAATAAAATACTTTGAACTAATTTGGCGTTATACTGTTTCTAGTTCTTTCTGAATTTTTTTACTGGGTTTCAAATTTTTGAATGGTTCTGTTTTGGGTGACTTATTTATTGGGTAATTATTTTTTAGGGATCAAAAATATTTTTCTTTTGAAAAGTTTTGGATAATTAAAACTATTTCAAAGAAAATGGCCTTTTCACTTCCTTCAAGCCTTCTAAATCTCCCAATAATTTTTCTGCCACTCCTAAATTATTCCTCCAGTCACATCACACCTTCTAGGACAGTATCCAACTCCTTTCCACCTTACAAAAATATTATTTAATATTTTATAAATTCCAAAGTTGGAATTTACAATATTCATGGTTCTTTGAATTACAAAGGAACTATATTTTCTACAATTCTCCTGCTCCCACCAAAATTATCCCAGCAACTAGATGGTACCCACAACCCATTTCACTAAAAACATTGGGTTCCACAGTTCAAAAATTTCAAATGTCGTTCAATTCTAATTTGGACCAGAAAACAATATTTCTGATACAAAACCTATTTTTAATAGCTCCAAAAATTCTGAAACTTTGCCAGACCTCTTTTATGGATCAAACCCTCACCACAAAATTCCCACAAAATCCTAAAATGCCTCGTACCCTTTGTCATTTCATCATACAAGTGGTGGGTGTACTATAGCACTGTCGAAAAATTAAGTTAACTGAATTTTCTTCACCCCTCTTGCTGGATCAAGAGGCGAGGATGTCATCGAGCTGAACGTGTGCTGAACAGCAGAGGTGCCGTACGTTCGGTATTGATCGGGACGGATCATGAAGGTGTACGACTACATCAACCGCGTTGTCAAATGCTTGTGCTTTCGGTCTATGAGGGTACGTAGACATACTCTCCCCTCTCGTTGATATGCATCTCCATCGATAGATCTTGCGTGAGCGTAGGAAATTTTTGAAATTGCATGCTACATCCCAACAGGGAATATATGTGAATATATAGGAGGAAGATCTAGGTCAGGTGGTCACTGAGGGGCCCACAAGGCAAGGGGGTGCGCCCTACCCCCCTGGGCGTGCCCTCCCCCATTGTGGCAGCCTCGTGGCTCATCTGACTTGCACTCCAAGTCTCCTGGGTGTCTTCTGGTCCAAGAAAAATCATCGCGAAGGTTTATTCCGTTTGGACTCCATTTGGTATTCCTTTTCTGCGAAGCTCAAAAACAAGGAAAAAACAGAAACTGGCACTAGGCTCTAGGGTAATAAGTTAGTCCCAAAAATAATATAAAATAGCATATTATGCATATAAAACATCCAAAACAGATAATATAATAGCATGGAACAATAAAAAATTATAGATACGGTGGAGACGTATCAAGCATCCCCAAGCTTAATTCCTGCTCGTCCTTGAGTAGGTAAATGATAAAAACAGAATTTTTGATGTGGAATGCTACCTAACATATTATCTATGTAATTTTCTTTTTGTGGCATGAATGTTCAGATCCATAAGATTCAAAACAAAAGGTTAATATTGACATAAAAACAATAATACTTCAAGCATACTAACAAGGCAATTATGTCTTCTCAAAAATAACATGGCCAAAGAAAGTTTATCCCTACAAAATCATATAGTCTGGCTATGCTCCATCTTCATCACACAAGTATTCAAATCATGCAACAACCGATGACAAGCCAAGCAATTGTTTCATACTTTTGGTGTTCTCAAACCTTTATACTTTCACGCAATACATGAGCGTGAGCCATGGACATAGCACTATAGGTGGAATAGAAAATGGTGGTTGTGGAGAAGACAAAAAGAGGGAGATAGTCTCACATCAACTAGGCTTATTAACGGGCTATGGAGATGCCCATCAATAGATATCAATATGAATCAGTAGGGATTGCCATGCAACGAATGCACTAGAGCTATAAATTTATGAAAGCTCAAAAGAAAACTAAGTGGGTGTGCATCCAACTTGCTTGCTCATGAAGACCTAGGGCAATTTGAGGAAGCCCATCGTTGGAATATACAAGACAAGTTCTATATGAAAAATTCCAACTAGCAATTGAAAGTGACAAAATAGGAGACTCTCTATCATGAAAATCATGGTGCTAGTTTGAAGCACAGGTGTGGAAAAAAAGGATAGTAACATTGCCCCTTCTCTCTTTTCTCTATTTTTTTGTTTTTTTATTGGCCTCCCTTTATTTTTTCCTCACATGGGACAATGCTCTAATAATGAAGGTCATCACACTCTTATTTACTTACAACTCAAAAATTACAACTCGATACTTAGAACAAAAATATGACTCTATATGAATGCCTTCGGTGGTGTACCATGATGTGCAATGACTCAAGAGTGACATGTATGAAAGAATTATGAAAGGTGGCTTTGCCACAAATACGATGTCAACTACAATGATCATGCAAAGCAATATGACAATGATGGAACGTGTCATAATAAAATGGAACGGTGGAAAGTTGCATGGCAATATATCTCGGAATGGCTATGGAAATGCCATAATAGGTAGGTATGGTGGCTGTTTGTAACACCCCAAAAATATTCTTTTGGATTTTCAAAATCTTTTCCTTAAAATAAAAACTTTGAACTAATTTGGCGTTATACTGTTTCTAGTTCTTCTGTTCTGAATTTTTACTAGGTTTCAAATTTTTTGAATGGTTCTGTTTGGGTGACTTATTATTGGGTAATTATTTTTTAGGGATCAAAAATATTTTCTTTTAGAAAAGTTTTGGATAATTAAAACTATTTCAAAGAAAATGGCCTTTTCACTTCCTTCAAGCCTTCTAAAATCTCCCAATAATTTTTCTGCCACTCCTAAATTATTCTCCAGTCACTCACACCTTCTAGGACAGTATCCAACTCCTTTCCACCTTACAAAAAATATATTTCAATATTTATAAATTCCAAAGTTGGAATTTACAATATTCATTGTTTCTTTGAATTACAAAGGAACTATATTTCTACAATTCTCCTGCTCCCACCAAAAATTATCCCAGCAACTAGATGGTACCCACAACCCATTTCACTAAAAACATTGGGTTCACATTCAAAAATTTCAAATGTCATTCAATTCTAATTTGGACCAGAAACAATATTTCTGATACAAACCTTTTTAATAGCTCCAAAAATTCTGAAACTTTGCCAGACCCTCTTTATGGATCAACCCCTCACCACAAAAATTCCACAAAATCCTAAAATGCCTCGTACCCTTTGTCATTTCATCATACAAGTGGTGGGTGTACTATAGCACTGTCGAAAAATTAAGTTAACTGAATTTTCTTCAGAAGTAGAGGCAAGCGGCGTCGTGCACTGCACTCCACCACCTCTCCTTCTCATCCACGCCACCCTCAACCATCAATGCATCACCACGGACCCCTCTCATCAGTCCCTCGCTATCACCTGGCCGGTGGTTGGCGGTGCAACAGCCACTGCGCTCGGCCACGGCAGGCCGAGCAGGATCAGCTCGCGCCATAGCCACCATCACTGCGCCACAGCTTCCTACCTACCCCGACCACGGACAGTTCCTCCGCACCTCATCCACGCGACCACGCCGCTCAGGGCGGCTAGCAGTCGCCGGAGCTGGCGCCGCCGCCGCTCCGTACGGCCACTCGCCGCGGATAAGGCCAGGGAGCCCGAATTCTCCACGGGGAGGCTTCCAGAGTAATCCACGTCCTCATAAATTCTTCAGCCTCCCCTAACCACCGCCCTAAACCACCTTGCCGGCCGGAGTAACTCCGGCGTCCGCCGTAAGCCACGGCCATCCTCGAATCGCCTATAAAAGGGACCCCTGAAGCCTCGGCGATCACTCACCCCAACCCCACGACTTCCCTATCGACCCCAACTTCACTCTCGACCCTGAGGAGGTCGTCTTCCTCCTCTCCGACCACCGCTCCGCCGCCACTGTCCCCGATCCATGTCATCACTGTTACTCCACCTCCGCCATTCAAATCTGGCCAAAAAGATCTTCGTGCACTAACTCATCGATCTCCGTCTCCAATTTGACGCGAGAATTCTCTCTGGCG
This sequence comes from Thinopyrum elongatum, assembly GCA_011799875.1. Lineage (NCBI taxonomy): Eukaryota > Viridiplantae > Streptophyta > Magnoliopsida > Poales > Poaceae > Thinopyrum > Thinopyrum elongatum. The sequence goes on along the minus strand of CM022299.1, from coordinate 19,998,150 downwards.
AGCGAAGTCC